>JASCZI010122597.1:1345-12034 GCA_036250425.1 Stylosanthes scabra | reverse complement strand
CACGCTGGGCGTGGGTACTGGACGCCTAGGCGTGGATGAGCTGCTTTGCCTGCTGTCTTGAGGAGTAGCTCCACGCTAGGCGTGGGGTGTCTGGCGCCTAGGCGTTAGTGGCTGCTAACTTCAGATAGTTGGCTCTTGCTTGTCAACGCTAGGCGTGGGTGAATGAAGCCTAGGCGTTGAGCTCTCTGTTGGCTGTCTGTGATGTTCAGAAGCAGGGATGCCTAGGCGTTGAGGTGAGGGCGCCTAGGCATGGATGGGTGCCAGCTGCTGTTGAGTGAGGAGTTTTGGGCGCCTAGGCGTGGAGTGACTGGCGCCTAGGCGTGGCTCTCTGCTCAGCAACCTGTTTTCATCCTTTTTCCTACAATTAAACAACAAACTCATCAAAGTAACATATTTATATTGACATAATTAACTTGTTAATATTCTTAATACATTTTAATGATTTGACAAACAAATAAACAAGTAAATAAGAGGAATTGAGTATGATTTGGTTAAAGAAATTAACAAAGATGCTAAGGCATCAACTTGATGAATGGATACCAGATATATCATATACCGAGTCTTACGCCCCACCGGAGGCAGCATACCCTGAACAACTGGGACTCACCTCTTATAGTGCACTACCACCGGACGACAATGCTAGGATGTCTTGGTCTCCGGGTACATTCTTCAGAGCTAGAGCAGTAAAGGAAGAAGGAGCAGAAGACTTTACGGAGAGTCGACCCTCTCCCCTTTTTCCATCTTAGTCGGGGTAAGATGTCTTAGTGTCTCACAAGTTGTTAGACAATGCGAGACTTAGGTTGTTTCTTTCATCTTTTGTATTAGCACGAGACCTAGTTTAGGAGACCCTTGTCGGGGTCAGGACGGCTGGGACTTTCTGAAGTCAATAAGATTTGTATTATGTACCTTTATTTTCTCTTTTGCTGCACCGCAACGTGATGTTCAAAATCCATTCATAATAAATGAGAAGTATGTGATATTTATTTTATCTATTTAATCTTATGTGTGTTCATTTATTTAACTGATATATTACGTACCTATTTGGTTACTATATGATTATGATGTCGGTGAGACCTCGACGGGCTTAGATATAATAATATTATATCACGGTAGTAGTTTGTATAGGGCCGACCAAGAGTAACAATCTGACTCTAGGTATGATCATGACATATCGAATATTGGCGTGTTACAAGAAATCTGTACGCCATTCGAATCACAGGTGTACTCTCCGGAAGCCTCATATTCCTCAGGATTGTCTTTCTACAGATCGCCGAGAGTCTCGACCGGCCACATCATGAAAATAACTAGATCCAGAGAATGGAACTCCACGCCTTCCGTTCCCCTCTCTAGGGATTCCATTTGGGTATACCTTGACCACTATGTGACTAAAGCGATGAGACATTTTTCTTAAAGGTTTTTTGGAGTACGTGGGTGGTAGTAAAAGAAAAATGATGGGTTATGAGAGCTCCAACAGCATCTTCTCACATACATAGAATATTTTCCATATATCTCGTCGTCAGGAGCGACGAGATACATATTGAAAGGCTTTTTAAAGAGATCTCGTCTCTAGGGACGATGAGATATGTGTTATATTATCTTGACGACGAGATATGTAACCGTGGTGCATTTTTGTAAATTCCCAGAACCACGTGTATATTGGTAAATATGGTTTTTTTTGTTTATAAAAATAAAAAATCTCATTTTTCTTTTCTTCTTTTTCTTCTTGCCTTCGTCCTCCTCGTCGTCGTCGCTGTCACCATGGCTCTTCTTTTTTTCTGTTGTAGTTGTTGTCCTCCTCCTCCTCCTCACCTCGTTGTCATTGTTGCCGTTGTCGTTGCAGGAAGAAGCAACTGAAGGATGAAGAATAAGAATGATGAGACGAAGAAGAAGAATTAGGAAGAAAGGAAGGCGTGGTTGCAGTAGAGAACGAAAAACTCGTTTTTGTTAGTCCTTAAGAAAAATAGCTTAATTTAGTTTGATTTGTTAAAATTCTTGGTTGCATAGATTAATTGTTAATAAGCTATTACGAAAAGTAAACACCTTACCAAATTAAACGCGAAGATGATTTCAGTTGGGCTTTTCTCGGATGGCTCCAAAAAGAATAATGCTACGAAACCAACGTTAGGAGACCAATAGGGAGCCAATGAGTGTAATTAGGGAAATAGTGGGTGGTAAAGGGGGAAAGAGAAAAGAAAAAAAAATGATATTGGCTTTCTATTGTCTCCCTAATATTAGCTACCAAGATTTTCTCCTCCAAAAATAGTAATGGACAAAACCTTTAAGAATTTGACTAAACAAATATTCATGGCTGTTATATAAGCAAAGTTGAATTTACCGAATGAAGCTTTTATGAGTTGACTAGGAAGTATGTTTTGCAGCAAATCGGGTGGTTACATGTGTCTGTGGTATATATAATATTTTTTTGAGTAAACAATATTTCTGACCTTGTACTTTTTTGTTTTGAATTTGGCGCCCCTTGATAAATCAAAACTTCTAAAATGGCCCCTAAACAATTAAAAAAAGGTAAAAGGTACAAATCGACCCCTGAATGAGATAAATCGACTTTTGAAATCACTTAAAAATATGTTACAATGTGACATGTCAGGGGTCGATTTGTCCCATTTTTTAATTGTTTAAGGACCACTCTGATAATTTTGATTCATTAAGGGGCGCCAAGTCCAAAACAAAAAAGTTCAAGGTTGGAAAGATATTCACTCTTTTTTTTTGTGACCCGTGGTATATATAATATATCAGTGATTATTTGTGCAATAAGCCGGAATAATATCGACGAATTGGGATAACATAGTGATTAATTTAAATTAAATTGTTTTAACTATTAAACAGATCTCGATTATGTTACTATTAAAATTTTCAATTTAATTTGTTGTTACTATATATAATCATATCTAATCCGGTCCATAACAATTCGGCCTAACTTAAATAAATGAGGCATTAGATAACTCGGCCCAACATCTATTCATTCGGCACATGACACAAAAATAATAATTAAACAAAACAAAAGATAAGAACAGATATTGAGATGAGTAACTGCACATCTTTGACTCCCAAAAAATAGGATCCACTTACTAAACTCTAAACAACCCACTAAACAGAAAAACAATTCTCAAGTATCTCTATAAATACATCTAATTAACGTAGATGAAGGTATGTTTTTGTTCTCCCTTCTCACTTAACTCACAGATGAATATTCTACTGACTTTAGTGTCAGAGTGCCTTTTCAGGTACTAACCCCGTCATTCCACGAGCTAGCTGAGGTGGCTCTTCCCTGAAACAGTCTAGAAGAGCTCCGGTAACCAGCACAAAACATTAGCGCCCATCGTGGGGCTCAACTTTTTCTTTCTTGTCTTTCTTCCTTTTCCTTTTCAGGAATGGAAGCATAAAACTGAATTGGAGATACGCCGAGCAGTGTTGCATTATTGGCATGACGGTCCAACCAACTGAGCTAATAGGCCATTTGAAATGCTCCGACGTGAATTCTTTTCCTACTCCTGTAAATTTTCTGGCCACATTTATGTTATATATTTGTTGTGTGATTCTTATTTATGGTCTCACAAGCCATGAACCATGGGAGATTTTATTCTCAATTAACCACGATTAAAATTAGCAACAGAAAAGAAGGTAACATACTGAATTTTATTTCCGATTACAATCCCAAAAAAACTTGATTATACATGCTATGATTCTGAAAGCAATTTGACCAAGCTCTAAAATAAAAACTCTAATAACAGCCACCTTTATAAATTGCTACAAATTATGTTTTATTTTTTGTCCTTTATTTTCGTACTGTTTTATGTAACTGACGATTATTTTTATCCCCAGTTTTCAATTAACTTATTTTAAATTAATATTTCTTTACTCTTCAAGTCTACCAATCCACTACTTTTTTAATCGGTCATGAGAGCTTCAAACATCGTGCAACTAGCTCTCACATTAATTATCATTATCATCTCATAAGTTTATTTTCGAATTTTAACATTCCACGCTTTATTTTATTATTATTATTATTATTATTATTATTATTATTATTGCTTAACTATTTCTTTTTGTGTTAAACATTTAAAATAATTGATATTCGGGTTATCGCCACCACAAAATCGAGTTATCATGAACTCTCCAAGATATGTTTGGGGCTGTGATTAACCGACCCATATTTCAGAGCAAAGAGTGCTAAGAACAAACAGATCAGTCAATTACTAACTACTACAAGATCGGTACAACACATGGTAACCTAACAGAAATATTTGCCCAAACTCCTATGAATAAATTTTAAAAGAAAAAGAGAGGTATATTTTATACTTAGTTAATACTTTGACATTAATTTTAGTCACATAGTTACTTGCAAGCTAGCTAATACAATAATTTTTGCTGAGCTTTTGCGTTGTTCATCACATATGAATCTAAAAAATTATAATTAATCTTTTTATTAATTATTATAATAATTTATGCATTTCAATAAATAATTATCAATTCTGATTATATACTACTTGTATTCCTGCACCTCCCTGTGAAAGTATTCTATGCAACATATCACTCAACCGAAGTAAATATACTTTTTTCTTTTAATCTTAACTTTTTTTCTCTCTATGATCAAATATATATATTGTTCTTTGGTGGTTCAGAGTGCCGATGTTTAACTCTCCAAAAATACAATCTTCTCTAATTATCGAGGTTATTCTCCGGGCTTATTACTTTATAACGTGTGTATTCTAAATTAAACTTCTAAAATTCGAGCATATTCTTTTGAGGTTATCTCCGGATCTATATATAGTTTGTTGTACGTGAGTTTACTGTTATTTCGTTCTTTTCAAAATGCGTAACTGCTTGCCCGATTTTTCGTAACTAAGCTATAACTCGGACGTGGCTTTAATCTCATCCAACATATTTGATTTGTTTTGACCAAGTTGTTGCTAACAATTCTCTCAAACCGAGCTATAACTACTGATAGCTATTATTCTTTGTTTCTTTTCTATTTACTTATTATAATATTATTATTATTCTTTGTTTCTATTTTAATTACTTATAAGTTATAATATTTGAAAACAATGCGGGCAGCTGAGCTATAACTTGGATAGCTTATTCAAACCAATCGGTATCCAAATTCAACACAAACATAGTTTCAAACCATAACAAGTACTACTAACTACAATATTTATTCAAGTAGGAGGGATGTTCTCATCTACACTCTCCTCTGGCACATCATTGTCAACCTTTAAATTACCCACAACTATGTTCTCCAAATTCATCAAAGACACATTGCATTTAGGAACAAGTGATCAACTTGCTGCTCCCTTAAAACGTTCAACAAAACTATGATCATATCAATTTTACACTTCGGCCGAGGTCTCGTTATGCTCGAAGACCTTAGGCCACAATTGCAATCTAAACACGTTCTTTATCAATTTCCTACTCTGATTGAGATCAGAGACCTTAGTGCTCGGCCACATTTACAACTCGGACAATTGCTTCATTAATTTTTTGCTTCAGCCAATATCAGACTAAGCTAAAAATATTTTTAGTGTTAGACCTTGACCAAGGTTATTTTTCTGACCTGTTATATGTTTTTTCATTTTCATATATACCATTGTCTATTATTTATTATCTCTTGTAACTGACATGCACTTTATTATTATTATTATTATTATGATCATCATCATCATCGATCAATAAACTTTAGATTTAATCAAACCAACGCCTACAAGTCGAATCTTATTACAGTTGACCTATATCGGTCAGATCTTATAATGAATCAATATATACTATTCGAATCTTTATCAAACTGACATTCATAAGTCAAAGTTCTATCTCGGTCATACTGAAGATCAAGTCAAATACTAACCGATATTACAAAAATTGGATTCAAACTACATAAGCACTATGCCTATGACCCTTTCTAATGAAATAAATCAATACAAACTGAGCAACACACAAATTACAATAAGTGCTGTCAACAACATTCTACCTTATTACATACTTTTCACAGATTGAGCATGGGGGCTCAAATTACAGCCTCAGTCAAACATACAAAACCCAAACTCATAAATCGAAATCAACCTCCAACCAAACCGACCTATAATTTTGTATCAATTAAACAGACACTCAATTATAAGACAATGTATCAAACAGTTCACAAAGCGATCAGTACAAAACTGTTAACTCATTGAGTAAACATTCCATGTATCTTAGTTTCTTTAGTCTTCACAAAACTTCTTCACGAGGTTCTTCAATTTTTCTATTTTAAAACATCAAATCATCATTATTTTCAAAATTCTCCTCTTTTATATGAGGAACATAATATCTAACGACAAACTTAACTATTTATCTTTTAAATTCCCAAGTCGACCTTGGGGGCTTACATCTATATTATTTAATTATAACTATGTCCAATCATTACTACACCGCCGAGTTATAATAAATAAGCTAAACTTGGTTATTTTGAAATAAGCATCTCAAACTTGGGAACTCACCACAACATCATAATGGTCGTGTTATAGCTCGTTTAAACAACTATAGCCGACTTATAGCTTGAATTTCTAAAAGCTCAACCTGCTTCATCAAAACCAAACTTTGCAGGTCAAGCTTGGGGGCTATGATCTAATCCACAACAATTCAGCCCAACTTAAATAAATGAGGCATCACATAACTCGGCCCAATTTCTATTAATTCAGCACATGACACAAAAATAATAATTAAACAAAACATAAGATAAGAACAGATATTCAAATGAGTAAATGCACATCTTTGACTCCCAAAAAATAGGGATTCACTTACTAAACTCTAAACAATCCACTAAACAGAAAAACAACTCTCAAGTATCTCTATAAATACATCTAATTAACTTAGATCAAGGTATCTGTTTGTTCTCCCTTCTCACTTAACTCACAGATAAATATTCTACTGACTTAAGCGTCGGAGTGCCTTTTCAGATACCAACTCCGCCGTTTCACGAGGTAGCCGAGGTGGCTCAATCTAAAAGAGCTCTACCACGGCAACCAGCACAAAACAATATCTATTATCATAATTATTATCTAGCCATCAATGATTATTCATTATTCAATAATATTACGATGCTTCATTTGATACACATAAAATGAGTGAATTGGGGAAAATTCTTACTCTATAAGGAGTTGTATGTTTCATGTAGAGAAAAACTGCATAATTGGTGCGGAGTTTCGACCATTTTTAACGTCAGATTTTTTGTAATTCAATCAAGTTGAACAAATCGTCAACAAAAGTAGTGCATCTTTTGGGGAATAATATTTGGAAGAACTTGATTACATATTTACATGGAACGAAACTGTGGTGGAACCAACTATTATATAAAGTTCTCTATATTAATGCATATCATGCTTGAGCATCCCTCAGCTCATTTAGCTTTTCCACCAGCTTATCCAACTGCTCCTGAGAGCTCCCATCCTTATTGATCGCACTCAAAGCCTTACCTCTCAACACCTCAGCCCTCACCCTCTCCTTCGTAGTCTTCTCCAAGGACCTCTCTATCTTCCTCGCCAGCTCGCTCGGTTCCGGAACATTCTCCGTCCCCTCCGCCGCTCGAACCGCCACGCCCAACTGGTCAACCAACAGCTTCGCATTAGTGTACTGGTCCGCACCCATCGGCCACGTCAGCATTACAACGCCAGAGGCCACTCCTTCTAGCACAGAGTTCCACCCGCAGTGAGTCAAGAACGAGCCCACCGCACGGTGCCTCAGTATCACCAGCTGTGGGGCCCACCCCAGGATGATGAACCCTCTCTTCCCCACCCGATCCGCGAGTCCACTTAAAACATTACGGTGGTCCCGCTCCACGTGTCGCTCGTCGAGGTCCTTCACCGACAACACGAAATGGACGCCGCTGAGTTCCAATGCTTGCGTCAGAACCTCCATCTGCTCACTCGTGAGAACAGTACGGCTCCCGAAGCAGACGTAAACCACCGAACCGCTCTCGCGGGAGTCAAGCCACATTATGAGATCGTCGTGGTTCACGGTGCTTAAACCGCCGCGGCCTTCCGATCTGGTCAAACCGTCTTCCGGCCTAGGAAGGACTGGACCGACGGCCCACACTCTCTCATGGCCTAGTTCCTTCTTCACATGGTCAAGGTAAACCCGCTCCAATTCGGTGAAAGTGTTGAAAACGATTCCCCAGGTTTCTAGATTCAGGAGCATGTTCTCCCTATGAAATTCCCATTCAAATTCTCCTCTCCTGCTCTCCCTGAAATGGTATGTGATCTGCCACAAGGGGTAAACCGGGGAATTCGGCAGTTTCGGGAACAAAACGGCGTCGTCGTTGTTGTTGTTTTCGATTTTGGGAAGGTCGCGCCAGAGGGAGAAAGAGACGGAAAGTGCGAAGGCGCCAGAAGGTGAGAACACGAGGCGTGGCACGTGGAGATCACGTGCGAGGTAGTGGGTCCAGCCGAGGAAGAAGTCTGAGATGATGGCTTTGGGTGGTAAAGGATGGGTGTTGGCCCAGTCTAAGAGGATCGGATAGTGGTTTTGGCGCATGAAGGTTACCATTGCTACGAGCCTGTTTTGGTTCGGATTCGGGAATTGAATGCTCGGGAGAACGAGTGTTTGGAGGAGTGGGGAGTAATTAGTTGGGACTAAGGGTTGGTTCGAAGAAGTGACTAAAACGGTGACGTTTATGCCGCGAGAGACTAAGGCCTTGCACAGGTCTAGCAGGGGTATAAAGTGACCAGAAGAGGGGAACGGGTAAGCCAGGAAGTGGGTCTGTGTTGGAGACATGTTTGGAGAATAGGAGTTGAATTCTAGTGGAAACGAAGGAGTGCGATGTTAGTTGAATACTTAATAAGATATTCAGCTTTGAGTTATAAAGGAAAAGAATGAAATTCGAAGAAGAATCGGTGAGGGGCTCAGTGGTGAGTTAACGTTGAAGTTGTGTCTGAGTGACCAGTGCACGCGGTGCTGATGGCATCGCATACGTTAGTTGCTTAATTGTTTTATTGAATTACTTGTCTTAACTTTTAAGGCTGACGGCACTGCCTACGTGATACTAGATAGACATTTATCTATAGATATTAGATAGACATTTCCTAGATGGCACCTTACTAATTATTAAAATTGGGGATCAAGCACTGAGTTATATTCTAGGGGAACGATGAATATATTTTGAAAATATGATAACTTATCTTCCTGAGTTCTAAGATAAAGAAATCTTTTTAGAAAGAGACCAAGAATATTACATGAAAAGTTAATTTTTTTTTAATTAATAAAAATAAAATAATAAATTACATGTAATAGTTAAATTATATACAATTTTCGTTCTATTTATATTTATCATCTTCATAGTAAGTACTGTTTAACTTTGGTTGCTTGTGGTGCTGCACTTGGATAGAATAAAGTTTAATAATAAAAGAGAATGCATATGGAGCCAATAGATATCGAATGGTGGAATTCTAACCTTAATCTCCTCTTTATCTTGGCCTCACTGCGTAGCTGTCGCCTCTTTTTCTTCTTCTTCTTTTTCTTCTTCTTGCCTTTCTCCCGTTGCCGCCTCGTCTTTTTCTCTTTTTTCTTCTTCTTCTACCACTTGTGTCGTCTCGTCGTCGTCATCATCTTCTTTTTCTTTTTCTTTTTCAAGCATGATGATCGCGTCATTGTCACCCATGTCTTCTTTTTTTTTTTTCGTTTTCTTTTTATTCTTCTTCTTGAAGCACAATTTACCCCTGCTACCCACACCACCGCTGCCGCTTCTTCATGCGTCACTGTAGTGGTATTTATGGTGGTGGTGAGGATATAGATGATAATTTTATTCAATTTGGATAATAATTTTTCGAATAATAACTCTTTTTAATTGTTGATGTGATGATGAGGGCTACGGTTGGTGGTTGTTTATGGTTAGGCAGCGATGGTGGTGGTGAGATTAGGTGGCTGTGTTGTGGTAATTGTGCTAACGGTAAATGAATTACAAATAATAATTTATAGGTGATCATTTTTATTATATTTGAATTATAACTTTTTTTAATTTTGGATAATAATTTTTTCTAATTTTGGATGATAACTTATAATTGGAGTTATTGAATATTGATTCCTAACATTATTGTTGTTAACAAAAATATATTAGACTTCTATTATTTAAAATTAAGATTAATTGAAAGGAAATGTCCAGAGTTTTTTTCCAAAACTAATATAATTAGAATAATGATTCATGATTCATAAATATTGAATGAGTTGGTGAATCGTATCACTATCTCAAATTCAATTATGTATTTCTAAAAACATCTAAGTAAAACTATTTTGGTTCAAGTCGAAAACAAATAAATAAATAAATATAAAAACTATTTTGGTTATTTAGAATTATTTTTAATAAAACTATTTATTTAAATGATAATGTTATATTTACATGCATTTATGTATTTATCTCAATAAAAATAATTTTATTTTCTTTGTTATAACAAGTTTTTTTGTCTTAGATTTGATTATTTCTGTGTCCAAAGTTTATGTGTTGATTTCATTATTTCTGTGCTTGGCATGTGAGCATATTAAATGTGAAAACACATTGATTGATATATGGATGTGTGTAGTGTGTACACTTAGAATTATTCTAAAAAGATTAAATAATTTGGTTTGATCTATATTGTTCTCTTAAAAAAGAATAATTTTTATTATTTCGGCTTTTACAAAGTTGGAGGAAAAAAAAGCTCAAAACTAACTTTG
>JASCZI010122589.1:0-12103 GCA_036250425.1 Stylosanthes scabra | reverse complement strand
TTGAAGCTTGTTGGTTAGTTGAAACTTCTAATTGCGATTAGAAGAGAGTGGACGTAGGCAAGTGTTTGGCCGAACCACTATAAATTTGGTGTATCGTATCTCTATCACTTATCTCTTACATTATTATCATTTATATTTCACAAGCACTTTGAAATTGTAAAAGCTCCTTGTAAGTACTTAGGAAGTAGCGTAAGTCCTTGGAAACATACAAGTTCAATTTACTTGAAGTATTTGTTTTTTAAGTTTATTTAGCTTCCGCGCAAAATTTATCATTGTTGCTTATATACTCAATTCACCCCCCCTCTTGAGTATTGAGTATACGTGCTTACCGTCTAACAAAAATTCCCAGGTAATCATCGTCTGACTTGGATTCTCTTATAAATTAAATTAATTTCTTTTACACTAGTAGTAGTGAAAAAAAACTAATGTGTCAGTATACTTAAGAAAATGTAATGCATACTTCAAAGACCAAAATGATAACTAATTCATTCTACTGCAATACGACCATTATTTTGTAATGTCTGTATTTTAGCATCAGTTAGAAATTTTACATAATTCTGAAATATATACTTCCAACACCTATCGATTTGCTTATGTTATATTCTGGTTAGTGACTGAAATATTCCAAATTTTTATTGTAATTCTTATTTATGATTGTACAATAGAAAAAGTGTAGGAAAAACACAGAGAATCATTCCAAACAGGTGTATAGACATACGGGGGATCAATGACATTGGCTCGACGAAGGGAAGAGGAGGTATGTAACGTCTTGATCCATCTACCATCTTCACATGCTTCATTAACGTGTTTTTTCTTTGTATATCTCATTTAACTCTTGTTAATTATTTGAACAAAACTCTTGCCTAGATAAGTACTACTGATTCTTGTAGCTACAGTATTTTTCTTTCTTTCCGAGTTGGTTGATTTCATGTTTGCTGATTAATTTATGTGTGAATTATGAGTTCTTATTTTCTAACTACATCGTACAATTTTCAAATGTCAAAGGAGCACACCCAAGGGAAAAAATTTAGCAAAGGGGAGATTTGGACCATAACGAATAAGAAAAGGGATGGCTCATACATTCATGAAGATGCACGGACTGTTGCTGTAAGTATTATGTATCAGATACCCAAATTTGGAATTTTTTATTCATGTTGGTCTTGTTTAATATATAAGATTGTAACTGTTGATTTTTTTTCAGGAAGCAATTAAAGTGATTGAGAGTTGTGATCAATCAATCAACCAAGGAGTTATCCCAGAATGACTCACTTGCGCAAGTACTTGGAAAAGAACACCCAGGACGTGTTCGTGGTATGGGTGCCGGACCGTGCCCTACTTAGATCATTAACCATGGCACACAACATACTAGTTTTGCATCTCATGTGGATGTAGAGGAATACAAGAGGGAAATTGTTGAGTTGAAAGCAGAGGCTGCTTAAGAAAAGAAGAAGAGACAGTCGATGGAACATATTGTGAGATACCTACTCCAGCAGCAAGGAGATAATTTACCTCCCAACATTGCTGTAGAGATAAACACATTGGGTAGTGGACCTTCTTTTACTGATACCTGAGACCTCCAGGGGCCGCCATGATTTTCAGAAAAAGATAACTTATTAACTATCCTTTGGTTTTAGTTTTCTTTTTTGTGATTTAGTCATAAGGCGACTTTTCATTTTTAACTGCTATTTTTTACACTTTTACTAGTATTTTATCATTGTTTTTAGTGTGATAAATTTAACTAGCTACTTATAGATGATTTTTATCACAATTCGAATATTTTCTATGATTTCCATCTTTACGTATTTATTGTTAAAATGATAGTTAATAATCACATTGATTTAATTGATATTCAAATATTAAATTTAAAAAGAAAAAATAAAAGCTAAATAACAAATATTAAAACGGTTACCGGCGGTTTTTAGCCCACACTAAAACCTCCACAAAAAACATATAAGAGTGTACAGTAAATTATTTAGCAGCGGTTTAAGCCAACACTAAAACCGCCGCTAAATAATACAATGGGTTCTAATCGCAGCACTGGTTTAGCGGTGGTTTTAAAACCGCCAATCCAAAAACCAGTTTACCGGCGATTGTTCCTGCGGTTTTAAAAACTGCCGCTAAACCGTTTGCCAACACCCGTATAGGCGGTGGTTTTAAAACCGCCGGTAACCGTTTGGCGGCGGTTTAGGCGGTTTTAAAGCGCCGCTAAACGGCTTTAAAACCGCCGCTAAAAGAAGGATTCCTTGTAGTGACATTTTTCAAATAGTAAGTAGATTGCTAGATTGTTGGAGGAAAATGTAACCATTAAAATGTAAAGTTTATTTTTTGTTCTTTGAATTTGTTAAAAATTTTAAAAAGCACTTCTAAAATTTTATTTTGTTTCAATTTTATCCCAAAATTTTTATTTTGTATCAAAGATATCGTGCTAGCTAAATTTTCAAAAAGTTTAAGACAAATCCAACAATATTGCTCCACAATTAGGAGCTAATGACAAAACTTTGTGTTTGACTTGCTTGTTTTAAATGTTGTTTTTCGAATTTATTGTTGAATTGGTCTTGCATTTCTTGAAAAAATTAACTGTCAGAGTATATTAGATGCAAAAATCGAAAACCTTTAAGATAAAATTAAAACAAAATAAAATTTAAGAATTAATTTTTAAACATTTAGCAAACTCTAGGAAAAAAAATACACTTAACCCAAAATTAAAGCTTTTACTTTTTAACAATGTGAGATTTTATAAATGAATTCTATACTAATATAAACAAATTATAGTATTTATAGTTTATGGAAGAATTAGACCAACACTTACAAACTGTAGAAACAATGCAACTGGTTCTCTTGTATGTATTCAATTAGACCATTCTATTATCGAGATAGTCTCAATTCTTAGATCCATCAAGTTTACAAATTTTACACCAATTGAAACATTTCTCTCCTACACTAGTAGTACTAGTTTGTGCAAGAATTAGAGAAATAGTCACAAAATTTCATTGAAATTGAGTTTAGCAAACAAAAATAAAGGTGGTATATATCTCCCACATTAAAGAGTTCCACCGAAAAAATATTACTCTCAATTAAAATTTATATCCATAAAGGAAGAAATTTACTTTTACACAATCTTTGTTGCACGGATACGACATTTTTTGGAATGTACCCGTATTGGGTACGTATGAGATACAGGTACACAAAAAATACGACTGGTACGTTTGGACCAAAAAAATTTTTGAATATTTTTTTGGTATGCTTCCAGTATCGCCAAATACATTTTGGTTAAAGCTAAATATATTATTTGTTTAAATTAATTCAAAATTATGTTATTTGGAGTCAATTTTTTTATATTTTATATTTTATTAGTTAAAATATATTATTTATTTATTAAGATTTATAAATTTTATTTATTTTATATATATATATATATATATATATATATATATATTAACCGTATACATTTTTTCTAAAATTTTCGTATGTCATATCCGTATCCGTATTCGTACCAGGTACAGATATCGTTTTCATGTCCGTACAACATAGTATACAATTGACTTCTCTTCCCCCTTCCCCTTTTTGTATTATTGACAATCGAACAAAATCATCAAATAAAGGAAATGATGAACAGAGAGAGAGAGGGGAGGAATTCCAGAATAATGCAAAGCATTAACAATTTACTGAAGTCATTGAAGGAATTAGAAAAGATTAAAATAATCAATGAACTAAAAACATTTAATTAAACTATTAACATACGCTACTATATACTATAGCTACTGGCAAATAATGCCTTCAGAAGAAGAAGTCAAAATCAGAAGCTGTTCAAGATATTCAGAACCCAAATCCTCCAACACCAAAACATCATCATCCTTCTTGGCCTTCTTATTGCTGTTGTTATGGTTATTGTTGCTGCTACTACTAACCTTTGACTTTGACTTTGACTTTGACTTTGACTTTTTCCTCATAGTGTGTTTCCTCTTGAGGGCTAAAACAGGAGAAGAACCATCTTCTCCCAAACAATTAGCCTTAAAGTTAAAGCCATTGTTGTTGTTGTTGGTATTTACCATAATGTCCTTGAGTGATTCCCTAACAACTTCTTCAGGGAAATTGAGAACCGCCATGGATCCTCTTGTGGTCAAAGCAGCTTGGTCATAAGCCAAAGCTGCAGCCTCAGCTGTATCAAATGTCCCAATCCAAACCCTAACACCATTCCTTGTTGAGTCTCTTATCTCAGCTGCAAATTTTCCCCATGGCCTTCTCCTCACTCCCCTATAGGGCCTTTTCTCCTTGTTTTCCCTTGGAGGGTATAATGGTAATTTTGGTGTTGCCGTTGTTGTCATCGTTATTGTCGGCTGCGGCGGCGAGGGCGGCGATAGGGGTAATTGGCCTTGAATAGATGAGACTTCTTGTGATGATGATGACGACGATGATGATTCATTGTTGCTTCCTTGTGATACTTCATTGTTGGAAGAATCATCATAGGAAGATGAAGATTCCTTGATTTTGTTGAAGGGAAACACATGGTTGTTGTTGTTGTTAACATTATTGTTGTTATTTTTGTTATCTTCTTCTTCATAATTGATGAAACACAACAAGTCTTCTAAAGAGAAGTTATCTGGGTCTAAAGAAGAAGAATAAGAAGAAGAAGAAGAAAAATAAGGATTTGAAGAGTAGTAGTGAGTAGTAGTAGTAATGTTTTGTTGTTGTTGGAAGAAAGAAGAAGGATCAAAATCCATTTTTTTTCTTGATTAGGAACCACCAAAAATAGTTGAATATAGTTGTGTTGTTTTTTTTCTTCTTCTTCTTGTGTATGTGTAATGATGTTGTAACCACTAATTGCTACTACAATAATTGTGAATGCTTTTTTATGATGTGATGAAGAAAAAGGTGTAAGGTTCTTGCCTTATATACCCGTTTGGGAAGAAAGGAACAGAAGGACCAAGACATTGGATTAATAAAACAATTGAAAAAATATTAATAAAGTAAAGAAATAAATTAAAGTAATGGTGGGATTATTGGGCAAGGAGGATGCATGTCTTTCTTCCTTATTTTATGAAACCTTAGATTTTATCACTTTACTATTATTAAACGGTCAACCTATATAGCCTTAATATAAAATGTCAAAAAGTACTTAGGGTGGCATATTTATTTATTTTGATGAGCGCTAACAAGCTAAGGTTCAAATTAAACTCTGCTAGTCTCTTTATTAAAAATACAAAAAAACTAATTGTTTCCCAATTGATATTTATTTTTGGATAACCATTTTCTCTTTTTCCCCCTGCCTCTTTTTTATTTCATACTTTTCTTCTTTAAAAAATAAATTAGGGATATAACCAAAAAATAAAGTTATGTTATATGTACCAATATTGTGTATATAATTTTTTTAAAAATATATCTTCCATTTTTTTTATTAAATGTGATTGATAAAAAGTAATAGAGGTCCTAAAATTTTCTTTTTAATTTACACTATAAAAAGATGTACAAGACAGATATTATAAAAAAAAATTGGTGCAAACGTCATTTCTATGTAAAAAAGTGTACAACAAAATAATGATTATTGAAACTATGCTGGGTGTCAAATTTGGATCGAAATTAGAAGTACAAATAACAATACTCTTTTATTATATAAGCCAAAAATAGTTGGAATAATTGACAAAAATGTATTCTTAATCTTTAAAAAAAATCAAGTTTAATTATATATTGTCATTGTCATTTTGAAAGTCATCATTTTGAATAATAATAATAATAATAATAATAATAATAATAATAATAATAATAATATTCAAATATCATAACAAATGTTGAAAGAAGTTGACAACATACCTTATTAATTCTAATAAGATATAATAAAGGGTGACCCAGCCAACTTATCACTAAATTTAATTTTGTGCCTCAAAGAAAATACCTTTTATTTGTTAAAGATATATTTAGTTATATATTTTCTCTTATTAATTTAAATTTTATTTTGAATAAATAATTTTATAATATAGTCTCAAAACTTTTAGATAATAAAAAAGTTTAGAACTCGATCGTCACTGGCTTAATTTTTTTTATAAAAAAAAAAAGAGAGAAAGAAGACTTATAAAAAGACTCATAAAAATTAAAAAAGAAACCTGTAAAAAATAAAATATTTTCTAAAGAGAGGTCTAACACTTGAATGATTATTTCTCTTAAATGTTGTTATATCTTTAATAAAAAAGAGACATAGATTTTCTAAACCCAAAAACATTAAAAAATAATTATAAAATTTTGTTAGTTCAATCTTCAATGTTTCAAGGAAATTAAAGTGAGTATTATATGTTGAAATATAACTTTAATAGGCACGTGAGTCAAAGAAAGAAACAAACAAAACGTGGGCAACTCCCACATTGAAAAGAAATTAGAAGTTGGACCAATTGGTGGCGACTGCCCCCAAAGGGTACAAAACTAAAATAGTGATATGAATTAAATAAAAATTTCATTATTATTATTTTTCTATTCATATCCAAAACGAAACCTCACATATAAGCCAAGTGCATTGTGTGATGAGTGTGATGTGTCACTAGTCATTAGTGTCGCTCTCAATCATGCTTTATTTTCAATTGATGCCTTTGTCATACAAACTACATTCCAATTTCACTGGTCTGAGTGAGGGTTATCCACTACATCTAAGCATTGAAATTCAAGAAGAATGTTAAAATGCATCTTATAGTTGATTATAACCAAAACAAAAATAAAAAGTTGATTATATCCTCTATTTCGATGGTATTGTCTGTTGTGATTTGAAGATGTAATTTAAAAAGATTAACCGTATCTAGGAATGTTTATGATGCAATTTTTTTTATTTTTGTGTAATTGTTATGTATAACTATAAAAGTTAATTATTTAAAAGATGGTTTAGCTAATATGTGTTTTAAGGGCACACGATAAGTTTATTAAGATTTAATTTTTTTAATAAATACAAAATAAATATATTAAAAATTTAATTTTTTTATATTTTTAATAAAACCTTTTTTATTTATAATCTTAACATGTGCTATTAGGCTGCGTTTATTTGAAAGAGAAATAGAGTCTAAGAGATTAGGACTGAAAGACTCAAACTAAAATATGTTTATTTGTTGTTGTGTTTAGTTTAAAATTGATGAAAAAGGAACAAATGTTATTATTAAAAACTTTGATATTAAATGAGTGTATTTAAGTAAAAAAAATTATTAAAATTTCAGTATCAATCTTTAGAAATTTTAATCCTCTTAGTCCCCATTTTATAAAAATATTGAAATTTTAGAAACCAAATTTAAAATTTTAGTTTCAATATTTAACAATCAAGCACAATCTTGAATCTAAGTTTTTTAGTGTCACTCCTACTCCCAATTAACAAAATAGATAAACTCTTTAAAATAATATTTTATATTCAACGGCGAAGACATTAAATATGAAATATGGTTAATATAAATGGTGCATGTAGGTCCATGATCCATGTGAATAATGGTGACTAGTGAATAGTAGTGATGAGTGAATAAGTTTATGTATGTCCCACACACACACTTGACACTCCCATATGGGCCATTGCATTTACATTCCATGAACCTGTCTTTCCAAATGCTCTGTGTAACACCAGCAGCCGCCGTCAGCGTGCCCTCTATTTTAATTTGTTAGTTTCCTAATAATTTGGATACTTAATTAATTACTTATGTCATTATTGGAAATTTGTATTTGTAATTATTTCCTTTTTTATTATTAATATTAAAGGTTTAGGTGAATTCTTATCATCTTTCAAAATTAGGGTATGTTCAGACATTAAAAAATGCATACGCGTATTGTTTTTCACAAATCTCTCACAATAACAAAAATATTTGAATCTAAGTTTTCTTTAATTTTATACTGCATGAAACCAACTACTTTTGATATTTTATTTATTCTTATTAGACATAATTTTATAACATTTACAATGGTTATTTCTTTTCTTCTAATAATATTTGTAATATAATTGTGATACATAAACAATAATAATATAATAATTTTAGAGTAATATAATGATAGATAACGATTATCTAAAATTACTTTATTTAACTTCATATCTATAATTTTATGTATTTAATTTAATAGTAATTAATAAATAAAAATTAAAATTTAAATAAAAAATTATAACTAAATATGCATGGCTACAAACTTTTCCATAGTTTTATCTACTCGTATATATAACATTAAGTATTATTATCATGATTTACTGTTATTATTATTTTATAAATATTTTTTTTTAGATAATTCTGTTTAAGTGTTTAAAGGTTTTTTTATACGAGTAATACTACTATGTTGTCCAACAATAGCATCTCTCAAATTTTATTGAATCCCAAAAAAGAAAAAAATTAGCTGAATATATATATGACATCATGCTCATAACAAAGAGAAAAAAATAAATAAATAAAAACAATAAGACGATTGGTTTGAATGGTGAAACCATTTGAAAATAATATGGGCATATTCGATCGATGATCAACTTGTTGTACAAAAACTAAATTATGGGTGCCACTTGCTTAGCATAATTAATTAATTTATTAAATGTATGCAATTGATTTTCAGGTTTTTAGGGCCCAATAATGCGCCTTGTGCTTTAAAGTGAAAATGAAAGGCAAGAATAATTAATATAACATTATAAGATACATACATGCATCTGTATATGAATCTTTTATCTTTATTCTCTCTCTCTCTCTCTACAACTTGCCTCACCCACAAACATATTTGACAGTTTGTTTTCTCTCTGATATGTGCTTCTCATCATTTATCATTATATCAATTATTTTGATTATTTATTTTTTCTTTTTTGGCAAAAGACAAGAAACTGGCTGGTCCACCACAACTTCCTGACTTGAATTTCAAAGTTCAAAGTCAAGAGGAATATCATATAGAAGCCATTGTTGAATAATAATGTAATCTGCTATCATTAATTATGGCAGTTGAGCAAATTAGAATAGCTAACAAAAATTTAGAAATGATTTAAAAAATAAAGATTTTAGTTTATTCATTGAAACTAATGTTTCAAAGCTAACAAAAAATTAGAAATGAATTAAAAAAAATTAGTTTCATTGAAACTAATGTTTCAAAAACACAACCAATTTAATTAGAATAAAATATCGCGTTTAATAATTTAAATACCTATTAACGTTTTAAAATAGTATCAATATTATTATAATAATGCCAACGAACTCTATTAAAAAAAATTCCAACGATCCACTCTTTCAAATATAAAATTGATTAACCTATAATTTTTAAACAGCAATATTTACTCACAACACACTCGAATAGCTAAAAAATTGAAGAATTTTGGTAAAAAAGAGAAAATTTATATTTTTTATTTTAGTCTTTCTGCCATGTTTGTACAATAAAAAAAATCATAATTTGCGTGAATGAAGTAGATATATTATTTATAATATTTTGATGCTGTAAACTAATATTTATGTACATAGTTTCATTAGTAATTTTTAATATTGCTTGATAGTAGGATAAATAAGATTTTTTAAATGCTAGAAACATCATTAGGACTTACGACAAATATTGGAGATAAAAATGATGTTTTATTTTTTACTTTCATTTAATTTCTATATTTATTTGTATAATAAGCATCAAGTATATAATACTTTCGTTGGACAAGTTTTAGTTTATAATAATTTATGCAAATAATTTGTAAGTTTAAGAGTTTCTTATTTTTCCCCTTAAAAAGAGTAAAATCTACACATTTTTTCTCTAAGAAATAATGACAAACTAAAAAGTATTAATATTATTGTAGGTGGAAAAGAAGATAATTAATAATCCGATTTCAAGATGCATATAATTGAGTGTTATATATATAACTGTTAAGATGTCATTATCTATCTATGGACGTTGAATATTCAACATATATATCTTCTATGCACGAACGGATTTATGGAAAGTATTTCCCCATGCCCCTTTATTCTTAGCTCTAGTAAATATTCAAAATAACAATAATTAAAAAAATAAAAGTTAAGGTTATAGAATACTAATATATATTTAATCCTAATATTTTTATATGTTAGCAACAATGGAGAACTATTTATTTTATTTATTTTGACTTTACTTTTGTTCCTAACAGTTTAAATTTTAATACAAACACTTTCAAGTTATGGGTCTTATGGATATAGAGTACTAATTAGATGGTTAATCCTAAGTCCTAACATTGAATCCATCCTTTTTATTAATGTTCACCATAGTTGGTACACTAATTAATAGCTAGATTTGACTTTTAGGGTATTTGCTTATCTGACTAATTAATATGATGACAAGAGGTATTTCAATATATATGTGTGTGAAAGAGATACGTATTATGTGCCTCATCAACTTGAAAGGAACAGAACATATTTGAATAATGTTATGATTAGTAGAGAAAGAGCGAGAAAAGAAGAGAAAAGTTTGGTTAATTGAGATTGGTTATTACTGACTTAATTATTAGTATCACTAACGGTTTAAATTAAAAAAAGTTTTATTTAATAGCCATTGATTTTAGAATGTTAATTTCACCTGATAAGTACATGTGAATATTTATTTATTTGTGCATGTTTATGCACGCAGACATAGGAGCGGATATCCATTTATATCGGATGAGGTAAGAATAAAGGTGCTTACCCCGTAGATACTCGTATAATACCCGTTAAAAAAAATTACCATAATATTCTATATATATATTTTTAGACAAACCCTAATTTCACCTCTATCATCTTCCTTTTTCAAATTTCAATCCCTCACTCCCTCCTCTATCCTCTATTTCTCTCAAACCCTCACACTCTCAAATAACCCTCCTCTAACCTCTAATTTGTAATTAAGTTTTTTCCTATTTATGTTTAAATTGGACAATTGAAAATATATGTATTATATTGTTGTGTTTGGAGACATTATATTATTGTTGTGTCTGAAGATTGTGTGTTGTTATTGTTCTTTGGAGATTATGTCGTATTGATAATTGCAAATTTATTATTCTTTCATTTTTTTGTTGTTGAATTTTTTGCTAATTTTTGTAAGTTTTTATAATTCCCAAATATTTATGGATATCCGAGTCCCCAACGAGTATGAGGCTCATGTTATCCATCACGATTCACGACTATGAAGTGGAAGCGGGACAAATTTGGAGGTGGGACCAGGGCAGAGGAACATGTCTGTGCCCCATGGAGAGTCGTTGCCATGCCTAGTTGATTTGTAAGATTTTGCAAAATAATATTTTTTTACTTTAATTGTTTTGTGTATGTGAGGATCCAAAATAAAATATATGTAATGTTTTTTTCTTGCATTTTCCTATTTTATTTTTAATTACTAATTTTTTTTATCTTAATTTTGGAAAACGATTTTCCTAAAGGAAAATTTGTATTTGTGTTTCTTTGTTTGGAGTTTGGACTAATGAACATTTTCACTGCCATGTTGGAATTAAGTGAAATTTCTTGAGTATAAAAAAAATAAGGAAAAAAAAGGGTTGAAATCAGCGTCCTTCATTATCTAAAAAATATTCTATATAGAGGTCTCTGAATTTTGATAAACTTTATTGTAGTCCTTCTACTTTTTTTATAAAAAAAAAAATTTTACCATGAAAATTTGTCAAGTACAAATTACACCAGCTTTCAACTTGAAGTTACATTGTGACCCCTTCCTTATTATTCATTATCTAATGACTATCCAACTAAACACACTAATTATAGAAAATTAAAACCACACTATAATTGAGAGACATATAAATTAAAATAACCCGAAAATCCTCCACTTATTAATCACATCCAACATTGCCAAAAATGTTATAAGCAAGTGGAAGCAAGTGGGGCGGCTAAGCCGCCGGTTACTATGCACTTGCATAGTAACCCAACAAATCATGGCCGTCCATTCCTAATCAAGTTACTATGTTGCATAGTAAATGAATCATAGCCGTTCATTCCTTTTCATGTAATAGTAAATCTTTTACTATAAATAGGGCTATGATTTCATAAGTTTTTCATATTCAGAAATCAATAAGAAATTTTCTCTCTTGCTCTCTCTAGTTTTCTCTCTTGCTTTTCTCTTATTCTCTCTTTTATAGCTTCAGTTTTATAACACGTTATCAGCACGAAGCTCTGATCTATTCACTTTGAAGCACGAGAGCTCTAAA
>JASCZI010122580.1:0-12195 GCA_036250425.1 Stylosanthes scabra | reverse complement strand
TATATATATATATATATATATATATATTGGTAACAAATTTTTATACTCACGTAGCATTTTTATTTTATTCCAGTCATAATAGAGTGACAATTATAAAAAATATTTTATTTAATTTATCATGCATCTATAATTTTATACATCTAATATTTATAATTACACACTTGTATTATGTAAAAAAATTTTAATTATTTTAACTATAATCAAGAAGTGCAAAATAAAATAATTTAACATAAGATAGGATAACAATCTTCTTTAATTATTAACAGCTAATATAATATAGCTGCATAAGTTTTACATGTTAAATTGCTACTATTAAATGTCTACTATTAAAATTTAAATGTCTACATCTCACGTCATTGCGTGCGAATGAAGGAGTACCATAAATATTGCAAAAATTTCTCATACAAAACATGTGGTGTATAAATATATAATAGATTTTATTTTTGGTGATGAAAATAATAGATTGAATAAAATATTTATTATATAATAAATAAATATTTTGAAAGTAGTGAATACCAAAATTATTCTCTAAAGAATTTCACATCAAACACTCGGATATATGATGAACAAATATATTTATGTATTATAATCTAATAATTAAGAAGGTGGATACAAGCAGGTTAGTCGAAATGATGGAGTGCGTCTGAATTTATATATGATAAAAAAATGCTTTTAAAGCTTAAAGGTAAATTTTATTGCACTACTATCAGATCGGCTATGTTCTATGATAAAAAGTGTTGGACGGGAGTACGAACATAAGTTAAGTGTGATAGAGATAAATAAAGATGTTGCCATGGATGAGCAATCATAGGCGATTAGATAGAATAAGGAATGGAGATATAAGAGAAAGAGTTGGAGTAGCACTTATTATTGAATAGATGGTAGAATGCGTCTATGGTTTTGACATGTAGGACGAAGACCGACAGATCACCTAATTAGGAGGGTGGATGAGATGAAAGGTGGATAAGAAGTGAAAGGCAGAGGAAAATCTCAGAAAATCATTCATGAGATGGTCAAACGAGATCTACATGTAAACAGTCTCTTTATATATAGACATAATAGAATTCAATGACGTCGTTTAATTCATGTAGCCCTTTCTACCCAATAGGACAAGGCTTTGTTGTTGTAATATAATAATTAAATTTGAGCATATGGTATAAATCTAAATCTAAATTGACCTAAATAAATTTGAGTTGTATTGATTAATAAAAAGTAGAAACTTAAATGCAATGGTATAAATCTAAAGTTAAAAGTTGAGAATTATTAAATAATTTGATATTTTTAAATAAATTATAATTTAACAATATTTGGTGATAAACTTCACACCAAGACAACCTGCATGATGAGTTTGCACCTTTAATAAAAATTTGTGTTGAGAATTAAACAAAAAAAAAAAGGTTCAAAATTATTAGAAAAACTTTGAATTATAAAAATACAGCATGCATCACTCATGGATCCAACTTTCATGTATCATAGCTTAGTCAGTTTTCATACCATACATGCATGTTGCATTCAATACGGCCCTAACACCACTATAAATAAATACGTAGCTTCCATTCGCCTTAGGATCATCAAGCCAAACAAAAATAAACAAAGAAACAAACCACCATCTACATAGCCCTAATTAAACCAATAACCATATCCATGGCCACCACTAGAAAACTGCCACACTCGTCCTCCTTCCTCTTCTTAGCCATAGCCCTTTCTTCTTGTCTCCTGATAAGTTTCTCTCGTATGGTCGACTGTGCTTGCCCTGATGTAGCTGTGTATTGGGGCCAACACAGCGACTCAGATGAGGGTATTTTGACTGAAGTATGTGATTCCAAACTCTACAAATTTGTCATCCTTAAAGAACTCATCGTTAGCGACGATGCCTCCTTCACCCTAAACCTCGCCAACCATTGTGGCACCCCTGAAAATCCCTGCTCCGTCCTAGAGGATGCCATAAAACACTGCCAAGAAGATCTTGGAATCAAAGTCTTCATCTCCATAGGGCTAGATACCGCATCTTCAGAACCACCTTCTGAGGATGTTACGCTGACCCTTGCGAAGAACTTGATCGACAATTTCTTCTCAAATAACCCGTTCGGTCCACTTGGATCTGTAACCTTGGACGGTCTTGACATCGAAGAAATACCAGATAGCAAACACATTCACTGGCCTGATCTGGTGAGCCTTCTTAGTAACAAGACCATAATTGACACCAAGGTTCCCATATCCATTTCGCCGCAGTGCGTGTACCCAGACACGTTGCTTGAACCTGTTTTGAAAACTGGCTATGTAGATTACTTATGGGTTGAGTTCTTTGAAAACAACCCTACTTGCATATACACAAAAGAAAAACCTCAAGTTTTCTTCAATGCTTGGAAAACATGGACCTCAAGTTATCCCAGTATCACGGTATTCTTGGGACTCACTGCTAATAAGGACATTCCTGGTTACATAGATCCCGATACCGTCAAGAATGATATTCTTCCAAAAATATCTACATCTTCTAACTATGGTGGAGTGGCTATTTTCGACAGGTATGAAGATGTTAAAAATAACTATACTCCGAGGTTGTGTGACGACGACGATGATGATGGTAGCAAGAGAAGTTTTATTAGGACCGTGCTGATAGCGCGTTCTTAAATTAAAGTTAATAGTTGAAAACAGTTAAATTATTTGACGGTTATCAACTATAAACTTGTCCTTGTTTCTCTAAGTTCTATCTACGTATATATGGAAGAATAAGTGGCTAGGTATAGTCCATGCGCACTTTATATAGGTGCATGTGGAATAAGCTACCCATGAACTATGGCTTGAATTGTGTGTGTGTGATGAATAATTAGTATTAGTAGTTTCCATCAAGCTAAGACAGGCATCTTATGTATGTTTGTTTGATTGCAAGCATATATCTGTGTGTGTAAGGCTACTGGAAATAAATTTAATAATAAAAGTTCCCCTCTTGTATGTTTGCACTGCTATATATCAAGCTGAACTTTGAACTTAATTATAATACTAGGGGGAAAAACGAATAATAATAAGAAGAATAATATTACATTATCAAATATGTTTATTATTTTTGTTAATCTCTATTCTATTCTGCACCTTCACCTTCTCACACACATCACAATCATGCATCATCTTCTTCTATCGGTAATACATCATCTCATATAGAGGTACCTGATAAATTCATATCATGTTATAATTTTTGGGTTAAAAAGAGTGTGATTTATCAACTTAACTTGCATTTTTCTCTTGTAACTTTATGCCTTTGTGAATTTCTTTCTAATTGAATACTTTCTAGGCCTTTAAAATGATCAATTAATTATGCTTTTATTTCATTTGATTCCTTGATGTGTTTGTTTACTATGTTTTATATTTAAAAAGCAAGAATGACTAAAAAAAAGATAAGGAAGCATAGAGAAAATGAAAAAAATTCAAAGAGAACAAAAAAAAAAAAAGCTATCGGAGCGTACTAGTTCATATTCATAAGTCTGTGCATATTCACATATTTGGGGTCATTTTCTTCAATTTTGAGCAATTGTTGATGTTTTTTTTTTTCTAAGACAAAATGAAGGGAATCAACGCAACAACACACAAGAACATCATCTTCGTATATTTATTTTTTTTGTGGACTTGTTTGGTATATTTCTATTGCTTATCTTGATATTATGAATTTCTTTTATGCAGGCATAATAGCTTATTTACTCCATAATTTTGTCCTATTACTTGTTTATTTTTAATTTTTTTCCCAAATAATTACATTAAAAGTTGAACTTTATAGTTGTTGTTTTTTCACTTTTTCATATAGCACATCAATAAAAGCTTTTTATATTTTGAATAGACCAATTTATATCTCCCATCTCAAATTTTGCGCCCATGTCTATTATCTTTACAATAAGTAATCATTATTATTATTATTGTAACATATCCACTTGAAAAAGACACTAATAAAAACTTATCAACTTTTATGGTTATACAAAAAAAAATAAACGCAGTACATATTTAAAATATACAAAAAGGATACACAAATATACAAATAGCAAGAGTACTAAATAGAGTACAAATAGAGTATGATATATATAAATTGAGGTGAATTACAAGACCTAACAATAATTGAGGTGAATTACACATGCACCAAAAAATAGAGCATGTTCTGATAGAGTTTTTTCATAAAGATTATAGTTTAAGTATCAATTAACTCAAAAACACATTACAATTCAAACAAAGATTCTATTAAACTACATACTAAAAATCTGAATGAGATTCTGTGTACATGCAACTTGAAATACTATACAAGCAAACCCTGAAGAAACTCGGTTAAGTCTCGGTATATACCATCCAAATATTATTCCACGTTATCATATTATCAATAACAATAAAAAAAACCTGGAACAAAAACAATTAAATAACAAGAAAAATAACTAACTAGAGTACTTTTTTAGAATGAACCATAATGTTTCTGAAAAATCTAAGCAGACTAGTGTCGTATGCTTCATATTACGACTTAAATACTGCCTTTAAAATCGGGCCGCTTTGTATGATGGCACTCATTTCCATTACTAATTACAAGGTTGTAAGAAGTAATTTAATTTGACTGTTTTATTGCTAGATTCATGGAAATGATACCATATTTTTACAAAGGAAATGCATGATAACCTTTTTTTTTCTCAATAACTTTATTTGTAGCTATTTTTAAATTTGGAGTTTCCATAACCTTTTTTTCCACTCATTCACTCCAACTTAGTACTCATTGGAGTACATATCAACTATTTTCATTTTGGTGTAATTATAATTTGTGTGTTATTTAATTTAATTATAATGTTGTATTTTCTCTTATTAAATCTAACTATTTTCGAATTTATATGTTAATAAAGTTTAAAATTTATTAATTTTTTTTCAAGTAATTTATACCATAAATATATGGTCCATGTAATGCTAGTTTTCCAAAGGTATATATATTGAAAAAAATATATATATTTTGCAATATTCAAGCAGCTATTTAGTGAAGGTATTGTATACAAAATTTATGGGATATCTATATTTTAAACTATGAATATAAAAAACATATAATCTTAATTATTATTATTTTTTCCGTTTAAAGACAATATATTTGGGTTTGATCATAATTAATCCAACTCAACAAAACAAAGCTCCAACATGGCTTTAAAACCATTGACCCTCCTCTTTGCTCTCTCCATGCTCTCTTCCATAATCAACATTATTATTTCCTCTCATGATACAGCTCAATCCATGACCGCCACCATCCGCTCCGGCTCCGGCATCACTGTCTACTGGACCAAAACAGCAAAGAATGCACCTTACAACAAGCATGCGCCACAAACAACTAATATATCATAATCGTTGCATTTTTTACCATCTTTGGAAGCGGCCAAACCCCAAAATGGAGAAAGTACTATATATGATGTTCAAACCAACTTTAGTGATAAGATTAAGGATAACTTGATGGTTAATAAATCTGTGCTGAAGTTAGTGAAAGAAATTGGCGATGCAGTACATGATGATCGTTTGTTTTCACTTAGGGCTGATGTTTGAAGGTTCTATAGTGAAATTTGCACAAGCTTGAAGAAAATGAGTAGTCAATATGCATAATGCATGTATGGTATTTTTCTAAAGTTTTTGGTGTCTTTTGGGGTTTATGTGGAGCTTTGAAAACGTTGTATTTTTTTCTTTTTTCTTCGTCCATTTGTTAGTGTAACTCTATGGTGACTTGGATGATCATGGAGATCATATTCCATACTAAGCTTACTTGTTATTACAAGGGAACCCAATTAAGTTAAGTCGAAGCTTAGATTATTGTCGGCAACACATCCAACTATAGAGAAATGTGAGCAACAAATGATTTTTTTTAAAATCGATATTAACTAATAAAAAAATTTCATTTATTTCAATTGATCAATAATTTAAGCTAATAAATACATGCATACTATTTGTATATTTGAAATTTTTTCTTTACACTCCCCAATAAAAATATATTGATTCACTGACTGTTAGAAAAAAAATTTTAATTACTAAGCTGATTATATATTACTCTAACTAATATTTATTTTAGACCAATATTTTATTTTTATATTATTCAAATTTAAAGTTTAGTCTTTAATATTTAGAATTAGCCAAATAATAACAAAAATAATAAACTTAATTTAATATAATATAACATTATTCAAATTATTATTCGTTTTCAACAACAACAACAGCCTTGTCCCACTAGGTGGGGTCGGCTACATGGATCAAACGATGCCACATTGAGCTCTGTCATGTATCATGTCTATAGAAAGACCATTTACATGTAGATCTCGTTTGACCACCTCATGGATGGTCTTCTTAGGTCTTCCTCTCCCTTTCACCCCTTGCCCACCTTCCATCTCATCCACTCTCAGTCGGTCTTCTTCCCACATGTCCAAACCATCTTAGACGCGATTCTACCATCTTTTCGATAATAGGTGGTGCTACTCCAAGTTTCTCCCTTATATATCCGTTCCTTATCCTGTCCAAACGCGTGTGACCACTCGTCCATCGCAGCATCTTTATCTTTGTGTCGTGGGCTAGACGCACACACTCTTTAGCAAGTGCACTAGTCGTTCAAGTAATAAAGTGATTGAGTAGAGTATTGTTCCCACGAGGAATTGTCAATTACTGAGATTAACTAAATTAAACTTCTATTTGGAAAATTAAAGCTTTGGAATAAAAATGAAATTAATTCAAGAAGCAAGAATCAGAAATTAAGAATTTAATTGAGATGATTGAATATTAGGACATTTGACTTCACCTTATTATGGAATTGAATTTTTATAATTATGTCATTCAACTTCTTTGTCATGATATCATATTGGTTAAGTTTCTTAATTTAATTTCTAGTCTTTCTCAAGATCAAGAAATTCTCTTAAACTCATATAGATGTACTAATCTCTTAGTTACAACTTATGTGAGAAAAAGGATTTGGTTTTATGAAACTCACATAACAACCACATAAATCGCGTTTGTCTATCTCTAGTTTTCGCTCAACTTATGGTGTTTATAATTAGAGGCATCATTTACAACTTCTTTCTCAAGTGCATTGTAAATCATCAAATCATTTAAATGGTGATCAAGTATCTAAAAGCATTAAGATTGATTATAAACACATATGATTCATAACAATTATAATTGAATGACAATGATTAATAATTATCCAATTCACATAATAGGCTACATCATTGTCCTAGTTGAGATATTTAGCACATAATAACACTAACAAAACAGAAAATGTAGTTAAAGGGTAAGAGAAAAGTGTACATTAGTGAAGAATATGCTGAATTGTTGTCTTCAAGCTCTAATCTTCTCTAACTCTCCTCTAAATGTATATCTGTTTTGAGTGTGTGAAAAACTGATTTTCAACTTCTGAAAATTGATGATTAAAGCTCTAAATGAGCTCTCCTTTTATAGAGCAAGGAATATATTATTTTCTACACCTAACATGCATGCATTTGACAAAATGAGATTTGTGGCAGCTGGAAATCTTTGATTTTTTTGCATTTTTGGATTGAATTTCTTCATTGGCAACTTGATTGGGAAAATTTAATGACAATTGCAGCTGGAAATGTTGCAAAACCATGTGCTTTGGTTGATTTTCTGCTTGTTCTTCACATTTTAGTCCATCAAGTTGCATTTTGATGAGTTGTCATTTGAATTTCAGCATGTTTAGAGTTCCTTGATTGATGTTTCTTCAATTTAGAAGCTGAAAATGAAACAAATATCATCATTTATTCATTTTACTATTTTTACTAGAAGTAATAATTAAAATTACATATTTTTACCTATTTTTATTAATATAAAACTGTTATTTAGTATAAAAGATAGATAAAATAACTCTTATTTAAAAAGTTATCACTCTGTCACACTTAGCTTATGTTCATGCTCCCCTTTAGCCGCCCAACACTCTGTACCATAAAGCATAGCCGGTCTGATAGCAGTGCGGTAAAATTTACCTTTAAGTTTTAAAGGTACTTTTTTATCACATATAAAACCAGATGCACTCCGCCATTTCGACCAACTGCTTGAATCCTATGATTTATATCCTCTTCAATTTCTCCATTATCCTGTATAATGCACCCAAGATACTTAAAACTTCTAACTTTTCGTAGGATGTTATCTTCAATCTTCACCTCTATATTGGAGTTTTTCCTTTGATGGCCAAACTTACATTCCATATACTCCGTCTTGCTACGGCTTATGCGTAAACCATACACCTCTAAAGCTTCTTTCCATAAATCCAACTTCTTATTTAAGTCTTCCATTAACTCTCCCATAAGGATGATATTATCAGCAAAAAGCATGCACCATGGAACAGACTCTTGGATATGCTCAGTGAGCACCTCCAAGACTAATGTGAAAAGGTAAGGATGATCCTTGGTGTAGGCCTATCCCAATAGAAAATTCCTCTGTCACACCACCTTGAGTCTTCACACTAGTTGTAGCTCCGTCATACATGTCTTTAATTGCACGAATATATGCAATCCTTACCCTCTTCTTTTCCAATACCTTTCATAAGATCTCCCTTGATACCCTATCATACGTTTTTTCCAAATCAATAAACACCAAATGTAGATCCCTTTTATTACTACGATACCTCTCCATCATCCTTCTTAACAGGTATGTATCCTCCGTGGTGGATCTACCGACATAAAACCAAATTGGTTCTTCGATACTTGTGTCTCTCTTCTCAACCTCCGTTCTATCACCCTAGTATAATAATTAAGTTCAAAGTTCAGATTGATAGCAATGCAAACATACAAGAGGGAAACTTTTATTATTAAATTTCCAGCATTACAAACACACACACATAGAAATTACAACTAATAATTCATCACACACACAATTGAAGACATTGTTCTTGGGTAGCTTATTCCACATGCACCTATATACAGTGCTAATGGATATCTAGCTACTTATTTTTCCATATATAGATAGAAAATAGAGAAACAAGTACAAGTTAATAGTTGATAATCGTCAAATAATTTAACAGTTTTCAACTATTAACTTTATATTAAGCACGCGCTATCACAGTCCTGATTAAACCTCCATCATTGTTACCGTCACACAACCTCGGAGTGTAGTTATTTTTGACATCTTCGTAGGCGTCAAAAATCGCCACTCCACCATAGTTAGGAGATGTAGATATTTGTGGAAGAATATCATTCTTAACAGTTTCAGGATCTATATAACCAGGAATGTCTTTATTAGCAGTGAGCCCCAAGAACACCGAGATATTGGAATAACTCGTGGTCCATGTTCTCCAAGCATTGAAAAAAACTTGAGGTTTTTCTTTTGTGTATATGCAAGTAGGGTTGCTTCCAAAGAACTCAACCCATAAGTAATCCACATGGCCAGTTTTCAAAACAGGGTCAAGCAATGTGTCTGGGTACACGCACTGTGGTGAAATGGATATGGGAACCTTGGTTTCAATTATGGACTTGTCACTGAGAAAGGTCACTGATGCGATTTCAGACGGCAAGTGCACCGTATCGCACTAGTAATACCACGGTGAGTGGGTATCGTTCCCACGAGGAATAAAGGAATAAGCAATACTACCTTTTAGTTAAACTAATCAGATTTGGAATCAAAACTTAAGAGAGTGATGATGCAGAATTCGAAAATACTAAGAAAAGAACAGCAGTAAATTTCGAAAATTAGAAGAGAATGCAGAAGAATATTACTTGAGAAAATCAGTGGAATGAGATGTTAAGAGCTTCGGAGATGTTTTTCCCTTGACGGCCGATGCATACATTCGAATATCAATTCTAGGTTTTCAGTTATCGAGCACAACAATCTAGTGTAACTAAGCCCTAATCTCTTAGTGACTCAGTTTCTAATTACTTAACCAATAGCTAATCTCTTAGTCAATCAATCAAATAACTAGGTGAAGGTCTAAATCCGATTTTAAATCCTTAGGAGTTTCAAAAGAAATTCTAACTAGATCAGATTAAATGTCACAATACCTAAACCAGTTCTAATCCAATTTTAACTCTTCAAAATTTTAGTTGCATAACAATCAGTTTTACTATCTCTAGTTAGATCTAATTATTATGTGATCTAATTCTCAGCTAGCATAAATCAATAGGCCTCTCGATCCTTACTAATCTAGCCCTAGACAAGTAGAGAACCCCTCTCGGTGATTCTAAACTATTGGGATGAAGAACAGAAAATTAAATCATACTTAGAAGATAACTGAATATACCTCAATGAATTGAAAAACGAATGTACACAAAAGACTACCTCATGCTGGGTGAACAGAGCTCCTCACCCTTAACAATGGAGTAGTTTAGCCTTGCATCATAAAAATCTAAAATCTAAAATTATGAAAAGGAACGTGTAGTCTACTGGAGTGTGTAACTCTAGAGATCCTCTATGCTGAGAGAAATCTCTCTTTTATATCCTACTAACTAAACCTAATTTACAATTCAAAATCAAATCTAATCTAATCTAATCCTAATTTAAATTCAAATAAAATCTAACCTAATCTTAATCTTATCTCCTTATGGTTACAATCCTTTCTCTTCTACTCTTGAGTCTTCAATCAATCATATCTTGTAATCTTCAATTAAATCTTTGATTGATGAATGGTCTTTGAGGCATAACAACTTGGATTTGGATTGGAATGATAAAACTGACGTTGCTGCCTCTTGCTTGCCACGTATAACGTGGCTGCCCCACGTATAACGTGGGGCTTCTGCCCAAAATGGCTTCTTCTTCTCAAACGCCTCACGTATGACGCCAATGCCCACGTTGTACGTGTGGATTCTGTCCTTTGATGCACTAAGACTCACGTATGACGCCACACACCACGTATAACGTCCACTCTCTGCCAATTTTGGCAAATTGAAGCTTTCTTTCCCACGTATGACGTGGTGGCTCACGTTATACGTGGGCTCTCTGTCTAAAATTTTCATTTGAAGGCTGCAACTCCCACGTATGACGTGGTGGCTCACGTATAACGTGTAGCCACTGTCCAATTTGGTGTTTTGGCTCTTAATCCCCACGTATGACGTGGGACTCCACGTTATACGTGGGCTCTGTAACTTAACCAATTTCTTCATTCTCTTCTCTGCTTCATTCCCCTCTTCTTCAATTCTCTTTGAATGGTCTTCAATCACCTAAAATTCTTAGTGAATCATCTAAAAACACAAACACAACTCAAAGAACATCAAGTTTGTTTGATTGATCAATAAATGACAATAATTCACCAAGATTATCACAATAATCAAGAGAAATTGAAGCTAAAAACAACCTAAGATGCACATGCATCAGTCACTAGATTAGGCCAGTGAATGTGTTTGCTATCTGGGATTTCTTCGATGTCGAGACCGTCCAAGGTTACAGATCCAAGTGGACCGAAGGGGTTATTTGAGAAGAAACTTTCGATCAAGTTCTTCGCAAGGGTCAATGTAACATCCTCAGAAGGTGGTTCTGGAGATGCAACATCTTGCCCAATGGAGATGAAGACTTTGATTCCAGCTTCTTGGCAGTGTTTTATGGCCTCCTCTAGGGCGGAGCATGGATTTTCAGGGGTGCCACAGTGGTTGGCGAGGTTTAGGGTGAAGGACGCATCATCCCTAACGATGAGTTCTTTAAGGATGATGGTTTTGTAGAGTTTGGAATTACATACTTGAGTCAAAGTACCCTCGTCTGTGTCACCGTGCTGGCCCCAATACACAGCTGCATTGGGGCAAGCAGAGTCAACCAGATGAGAGAAACTTATAAGGAGACAAGAAGAGAGGGCTATGGCCAAGAAGAGGAGGGAGGACGAGTGTGGTGGTTTTCTAGTGGCGGACATGGTTATTGGTTTAATTAGGGCTATGTATATGGTGGTTTGTTTCTTTGTTTGGTTTGATGATCCTAAGGTGAATGGAAGCTACGTATTTATAGTGGTGTTAGGGCTGTATTGTATGCATGCATGTATGGTATGGAGACTGACTAAGCTATTAATAATTTAATATTAATATTATTATATACATGAAAGTTGGATGAGTGATCCACATGCTGTATTTTTTTATAATTCAAAGTTATCTAATAATTTTGAACAAAACGCAAGTTTCATATATTTCAGATGATTTTTTGTTTCTCAACACAGATTTGTATGAACGATGCAAACTCACATGCAGCTTGTCTTCGTTTATATATATATATATATATATATATATATATATATAT
>JASCZI010122573.1:0-12250 GCA_036250425.1 Stylosanthes scabra | reverse complement strand
ATATATATATATATATATATATATATATATATATAATTTATTGTAAGACACTAATTTATGCGACAAGATATCATTATTATATTATTCACTAACTCACCTAACCCAAAGCCACCAAACAAGTTGGATGAATAATTTGGCTAATTTAATTGGCATGTCACATCTTAGTTTAGTAATTGAAATGATATCACATAGAATATGCTTTACTCATTGCAATCAATTTGGACCCCGCCAGCATAAAAATACTTGAACATGTTATTTCTCATCATGATATTGCTACCTATTTCCACATAAAATAAAAAATAGTATTTATTTAATCAACAATTCTATTTATACACTAAAATTAGACATTAAATCAGCTGCTAACATATAATACACATTAAAATATAAAATATATATATAATTTAACTCATTTTAGTGGCTAATTTAATGGCTGATTTTAGTATACAAGTAACATTACTCTATTAATTATCAATTTTATATTTCAAATCATGGTTGTATTCCGATCCACTCATTCATTTTTTTATTTTAATTTTCTATCTATTCTCTTTATTTTTAAAGTTCTTGAATATTTAAATTCAACATGCGAAAACAATATATAATATTTTCATTTCTTAAAAATAGATATTTCTATGTTCTATCAAATTTTTCCTTTTCTTCACCGGTTTGGCCTTTTTTTATGGTTTTGGTTGAAATTGTTATAGGATCAGAAAACTTAAACAGTTCATAATATAATCTTATAGAAAGATATCTTTCTAGAAGTAGCATCCTGTCTTATATAAAATAATACTAAGTAACCAATAAAAATTCAGTCAACATTAGCTACTAATTTGAAAATGTTTTATTTTTTTAGATTTTGAATGTTTTGTTTCAAAGTTTTGGATGTTCTATTTCTAAAGTTGGCTGATAATTACTTTAGGTTTTGGATGTTTTATGATTTTTATTGTGAATGTTCTATAAATAGTGATTATGAATGTTCTTATTTTTTGTTGGCTGATTTATTAGTTTGAAAATTATTAATTACCTATATTTTTCATAAATATATATAAATGTGGATTATTATTTTTAATTAAGTCTAATTAAATTATTTATTCTATATCAATTAGAAGATTATTTCTTTATTTATTTAACATTAAAATAACTTTTTATTTAATATAAAAATAAATAATTTAATTAAACTTAATTGAATAAAATAATATACATAGTATTACAGACTTACAGTATATATATACTAATTTATTACTTGTTGGCTGTTCTTAAAAGGAAATATAAAAACAGCGATCCCAATCTCACGGACTTGAGGACAGCTTAGTATATGCTATCTACTATCTTGCACACGAAATTTATATAGATTATATTAGAAATATATTAAAATTAATTATTAAAATTAATCATCAAAATTAGTAATTAACATATAATATATATTAAAATATAAAATATATATGTAATTTAATTTATCTTTTAAAGATATCAAAAAATTTTATTTCTAGTGTATTTTATATTTTAATATATTATATAGTTAAATTTAATTTGTAAATAAAATTGTTAAAATTTATATTTATCACATGAGAGGAGAGAAAAGACATTTATTTTATTTATTTATTTATTTATTTTTGGTGACTGAATAATAGTGAATACTGAAGAGATCTCAATTTGGATGTATAATATACTCGTTGTTATTTACCTTATTGTAACATGAAGCCTTACAAGCCTTGCACCTTTAGGCTTCATTTGGATGGAGAGAAGTGGAAGAGAAATTGCTAAATTTCTTTATTAAATTATACATAAAAATTTGTAATTTCTCTTTCCTCCTTTTAAGGGGTGGGCACGGATCGGATCGGATAAAGCCGATTTTTCGATTCGATTCGCATATTTTTCATTGGATCGGATATAGGATCCGTATTTTTAGCATTTATATCCGATTCGATCCGCATATTTGCGGATCCGATCGGCTCAGATTGTGAATATATCCGCAGAAGGTGGAGAAATTAAAAAATTATTATTATTTGGAGAAAAAGGACTTATTTTCTCATTATTTAACAAATTTTAAGATAAAAAAACACAATAATACAACATATCATCTTGACAATATTTAAATTAAAAAATCTAACAACTTAACAATAAACATAAATTTATAAACATATTTTTAATTTTTAATTATTTATTTATTTAAAAGTGCGGATCCACGGATCTGCGAATTCCTACCACAAATCTGCAATTCGATCCTACACTTGTGCGGATTGGATCCGTATCCGATCTAATGACTCAGTGGATCGAATCAATCCGCAATTTTCGAATCGGATTGCGAGTTTTACTGCGACATGCGGATCGGCACAATGCACACTCCTACAGTCTTCTCTACTTCATCCATGTTCATTATAACACCTGTACTGTAGGTCTGTAGTATGCACTTGAAGGCATCAAGCAGCACCTAGCTACAACTACAAGTACACCCAAATGAAAGTATGAAAATGTTATACATTAAACATTTTTTTTTGAAGAGAATTAAGCAAAATTAAATTAAACTCTAGCTGGTTTCCTGATCTTGCAAACGACAAGAAGAATATATGTGCAAAATAACAAGCACCGCCTGCCTTTTTGTACTGTGAGATACGAGCAACATAATCGGTGCTGTTTCAAAATTTTCAAGTTTTATTTTAATGTAATGATAATTAATATATGTCTTTTTTCTATATATACTTAATCTTTTGTATTTGGCTCTAGTTAGATTTTAATTTAAATATGGAATACAGATGTAATTTGATTTTTTTTAAAGGTGAGAGATAATATATTTATTTTTCATAAAACGTTGTACGTATCTATATTTTTAAAATATATTTACTTTTGAAACAAAAAAAAATGTTTATTTAATTTGTTGTTCATTTTATTTTGTATATAACAAGCTAACATCCTGCTATACTGCCGAATGAAATATAAAACATAGTTTATTTATATGAATCATATATTCTATTTTATGGTGATGAAATGAATAAAATTTAGTATTTATTTTCATGTATAAATAACATAATTTTTTCTAAAATGTCGTTACTTGATAGTATTTTTCATGTAAATCATTGTGCAAAAGGTCTAATTCCCAATTCAACTAGTAGTGGGTATTAAATAACTTATTTCTTGTTTGTGTGATCATACTATAGGTTTAATTATACAAATGTGCTAATTAGCTAACAAAATTATGAATCAGCCAACAAACATTGATGATTATTAATTTTAAACAATAAATTTATCATCCAAAATAATAATAATCGATGGTTAAAAAATACTAAAATTGAGCCTTCAAAATGACGCTCCGTGTAATTATGAGTTAGTTAAAATTCTTTCTAAACTAAAGTCCGAAAGATCGGAATATGTGTACGTCAAATCATTACAAACACATTTTCATTGAGAATATGTGTGATATATCATTGTTTTCTTTTCCCTATTTATTGTTGATTTTACATTTAGATGTATGATTCATTTATATATGTTTTTGTTATTAACCATTTTCTTGATCCTTGTATAATATATATAATGAAGGATGGAGAAGATTTCTCCAAAAAGTTCGAGCACTCAGGCCAAAGTCTTGGGTTCTTTAGTATCAATATTAGGTGCACTCATAGTAGTTCTTTACAAGGGTCCAACATTATTCTCAGGGTCATCATCACTACACCATTCACCTCATGCTGATTCTCTAAAGAGCTCATCATCCCAGCAAAATTGGGTTATTGGAGGGTTTCTTATTGCCATTGAGTTCATTCTTGTTCCAGTTTGGTACATTGTTCAGGTATTATACTAATAGGAATACAACAACAATAACCTTAAATACTAAGCCACATTTAAAATTTAATTTTGCAACACTCAAAATAAGACTTTTTAAAAATTTGAAAACACTTTGTAATTTCAAAAATAAAAGTAAAAATTGTTGCAAAAATATAAAAAAGAATGAAGTGATGTTAATTTTAGTAACACTTTTGAAATGTTACCAAAGTTGTATAGCCATTATAGCTATCATAATGAATTAATGATTGCCACCGTACCATTTCATGCACGTATTTAAAATTTAAAGAGACTAATAATAAAATCTACTTTTTTTGTTGTTTAAAACAGACCAATGTAATCAAAGACTATCCAGCAGAGATTATTGTGGTGTTCTTGTACAACTTGTGTGGGACTCTCATATCTGCACCAGTGTGCTTACGGTTAGAAGAATCAAACTTAAGTGGTTGGAGGATTAAGCCTGATATAACACTAATCGCCATTTTATACTCTGTGAGAACTATCAATTTTGTTGGATAAACTTATCCTAAAAAATATATATATATAATGAAATTCTAACTGAAATTTCATATATGTATGTAGGGATTCTTTGTCACAGGTCTAAGCAGTTTGGTCCACACATGGGGTATCCATATTAAAGGCCCTGTATATATATCAAGTTTTAAGCCTGTGTCTATAGCCATAGCTGCTGCTTTCAGTGCTATATTTCTTGGTGATCCACTATATTTGGGGATGTATGGAAATCTATTCTCTTTCTTATTTCTTATGATTTAATTAACTGTTTAGAAATTGGAATATATTAAAACATGACAATGCTTAGCTTTGACATTTGCATCTTTGTTTTATATTGCAGTGTTGTGGGAGGAGTAATAATATCAATTGGATTTTACTCTATTATATGGGGTAAAGCAAAAGAAGAATTGAGTGAGTACAGTGATTCAAGCCAAACTCAACCTGCATCCAAAACCCATCCTTTGTTACAGAGCTACAATGTGAAAGATAGTAGTGAAACAAGTTGTAATCATTATTGATAGATATCCAATTATGTAATATGAGTAATGTTATGGCTAAACTGGATTTGATTGGTAATATATACATTCAACGAGGACGGTGAAAAATGTCATTGTACTAATATATACTCGTTCTAACATAATGTATAAGGCAAATGCCATGGTGTTGGTGTGTATCCTTCTACACATGCGGAATTCAAGTGTCATGTCATTCGTAATCTTTCTACATATTAGGATTACAAGTATCATGCCAATTAGAGTGTCTTGCAACTAAAGAAAGGTTTATAAATGAGTAGCCTTCAAAGGTCAAATTGATGGGGGGAACATTTCTATAGCATTGGGATTTGGGAGCCAATATGTAGAGCTTGGCAATTTAGCATGTCCTACTACTGTAATTAAGCATTAATTTAAGAAACTGGCTTAGGCCCATTTTTGGTAGGATTTTGTTTTATCATGTTTGTTTCTTCTTAATGGATTGGACCTATTATGTTGAGCTTGGATTAAATACAATTTTTACTCACTTGAAAGCGAGACATTTGGGCCACGTATTTTTTAGATTTTTTTTTTTCCATAGCTTTCTAAATTCTAATGACTAGTAAAATTTGTTATTTATCTACCAAAAACAGAAAAAAGAATTTGTTATTTTTTCCCGCTGGTTTACAAAACAATAGGCATAATTCCTATACTTATAAATTTATATTAAAATAAAGAAAATATTGAATTTTTTTAGGTTCGTCAATTATACATCGATTACTCTCGTGTACAAATCGGCTTTTATTAGGATCATACCATTATAACTTGGTTACTTTTTCGTAGTTATATTTTAGTAAATGACCATTTATATTTTTCTAGTAATAGATCATTCATGGTGAAACTATAACCGTAATCATAAAATACTTATAAATCCAACTGTAAAGTAAAGAAAATGGTATGCCTCGATCTTTATCCTATTCAAACTTACTTGGGAAATACACTAAACTAATTTGAGACCGAGGGAATGATTTTTCGGTAAGGAAAAGGTATGAAAGAAATATGATTATGAGTTTTGTTGTGTTTTAGGTGAGGTTTGGATCTGAAACCTCTTATACCGGAGGAGAAAATAATGTTAGCGAATTTAAAATTTCTTTTGGTTTGTTTTAAGAATTAATGAAGTCATATAGCATATTATTGTTCCTTTTTAAAACCTCAATAATTGGGATAAAGGTAATATACTCATGGCTGATTCAAAAAAAATGTTATGGGGCTAAATTAAAGTTATCATGTAAATAAATTATATAATTTAAAATGCATTATAAAAATATACCGATAAAAAATGTGCGATTTTTAATGACGAAATGATACACGATGTTTTTCAAATCATAAAATTTATCCATATAAGATTTTGTGCTATGCAATCTTCTTCTCAATGTAAATATAAAAAATAATTAGCAAAATATTCATCTTTTATTTTGTTTCTGAATTTATTATTTAAAACATTCATGATTAAAAAAATCTCTTAGATGTAGTAGTTAAAATATGGAGACTCAATATTAAATAAATCAACCGATAAAAAAAGATATATTAAAAATTTTTCTGCATGTCTTCACTAACCATTGACATTACTCAAAATTCATACACACAAATTAATCAATTCATCATAATCAGGGACATCAAATTCTCGTGTTGAATTTGCATTTTAATGTGAAATTTCTGTAGGTTATTAAAATCATCTGGATAAAATTATTCTGCTAATTTTTTGTCATAATCTTTTTATCATTAAAGATAGAAAATATTTGTATCAAATTCTTTTTAAATATTTTTATTGGATAAATAATGTTAGGTGTATACTTATTTATTGAACCAAATCCAACTAAATCATTTATTTTTATACAAAATAAAAGATCATTTCCATATTAAATAACATAAAAAATATCATATAAATTAAATTTTATTTGATACTGAAATAATTTTTTATTTAGCATAAAATAAATAATTTGATTTGATAAAATAAGTATACACCTAAAATTATTAATATATTTAATAATTTAATTATTATTATAAAATTATTTTTAAATTATAATATTATATAATATATATTATATATTATTAGTACTATATTTTAATAAAAAAGTTGGCAGTCTAGGTCTATGCTCGCCCCTTTTGTCCGCCCTTGAATATACTGATATCATATTGTATGCCTATCGAGAATTTTTATTCTCATTCCCTTTTCTCCATGATATTTTGAGAATATTATGACGAGAAGCATATGAGTACAAACTACAAGAAATGAGGGAATGAGATAAGGATGAAAATCGTTTCAACATTTGAAGAAAATATTTTATTATCTTCTTCTTTGTTATTTTCTTCACATATTTTTATTTAAATAACAGTAATTAAGAGAAAAAAATTAATATGCAGTAGGATGTTACATTTGGTAGTTTCAAATCATTTCTTGTTTCATTATGAATTTTTCTACTTTTGAATTTTTTTTATCTTCCCAAATCATTCTTTTCTTTTAAACTATAAATAACTTAAATATATCAAGATATGGAAGACAATAAAATTGAAATTTGACAATTTAAAAGGTATCAAAAGTATGTTATAATCAATTAAGCTTAATTAGAAGAAAATTCATAAAAATATGCCTTGACAAGAATAAAGTTGATAAAACATTTTTTTTAAACTCCAAATCAACAATATAATATGGATTTATTAATTCCACTTGCTTGTCCAAACTTTTGAACACATATCTCGGTTGTTCACAAGCTAAAGTTGGAGATTTTTTTTTACGAGTGATGCTATATATATACTAATTTTAGTACAAAATTAAAAATTTAAACAAAACAATCCTACTCTAATATAACACACTCACATACATGCGCTCACTAGAACTTTCTTACTTTTTCCTCATTTCGCTGCAATTCTCTTTTTTCCATTATTTTTCATGTTGCCAACTCCTTCCATGACTTAGGATGTTGAGTGGAGAATGAAATATTTGTATTAAAAAGTGGGTCTTATAAATTCTTGGAAGAATTCTGGGATGGTGACCCCTGGAATGGAATAAAGGATTCTTGTTAGTAGCAACAAACTTTCTTCTAGAAAAAAAATTTGATAAATATGAGTTTAAACTTTAATTAAGATTATGTTTGATTATAACTTAAAGTGAATTTGATTATAATTTAATTTTTAATTTTATTAATTCTTGAATTTAATTATTATCCTTAACATGTTTGATTATAATGCGTATTTTGAAATATGATTTGGATCATGTTTGATTATATTATAATTTATTAACTTTAATTTGAATTCTTAAATTTAATTATAGCCTTAAATGTAGGCTTTTTTATTTAAATAAGCATGATAATTACTTTAATTTCCTAAATACGTATAGGTTGATCTTTTTTTCTCAAAATGTGCATAGCCATGTCGCTGGCGGTGGGAGCGAAGTGGGATTCCCCACCAATTCGCCGGAGGCATAGGCGAGTTGGTACTCTGCTCCACCTACATCTACTTCGACGTGACCAGAGGCGAGTTGCAGCTGCCCATTTCATCGAGGCCAGGGGCGAGATGGCCATTTCGCTGACGGCAAGGGCGAGTTTGCTGCAACGGCACTCAACTTTGTCGCCTATAAATACAAGCTAACTCAATCAATCTTAACCCAAACCAAATGCAACTCTCTTTCTCCTTTCCTCAAGAATCTTCTTACGACACAATATTTGAAGCTCTTTCATGGCAAATGAAGGCATACATGCTATTGTGTATTTCGATGGGGGTAATATCACAGTCAGTGGAGGGAATTATGTTTTCCTGCGAGGATCCAATTTGGATTTTGATTCCGACTCAAACATGTTTGCAATAACTGAAAAATTGGATTTTGATGAATTTGGGCCAGCTTGGAAGAAAGGAGATTATGAGGCTACTGTATAGGATGCCGGTTGTGGTAGCAAATTCGTTTGTTTATCAAAAAATGCAAATCAGATCGGACACAAATGTGTCAATGATATTCTTCTATCATCGTGGTATTGCCAGTGTCTTTGCAGTTGAGTTTTGTGTACAGCTGGAAGACGTCTGTGCCAGTTCTTCTAGCTCCAACCATGTTGAACCTGGGGGGGAGGGGGATTTAATATTAATGAAGGTGCCTGGATGCCATCAACTCGTAGAGCAAGTAGTCCCAGTCCAAGTTTTAGTCCGTATGTTAATCGGCCAGTGCACGCCCCTCCGCCCGATGTCCCACATTTTGAGGAGCATGGCGGGGGCTTCATGATGCATTCACCAGAGATCGGTGACCCACATGCCGGGGGGTTAACAGTGACAGCGGCGAAGATGAGGGGTTTATTCCGGAAACACAGCCTCCCGTTGTTGAACCGAACCTGGCCATCGCAAGCATTGCAGCTCCACTGAGACATGTTCAGGAAGAAGCAACCCACTATTCGACAATAAATCCAAAGGGAATGCAGTCTAGATCAATGGAGGATGGGCCAAGTAGTTACCCAGTTTTTGGCGAGTTGGAGCTTGAGGTTGGACTGAAGTTCAATAATAGGGAGATTGCAATGCTTGCTGTGAAGAACTATAACATTCGACGAAGTGCAGAGTTCAAAGTAGTTGAGTCTGACAGATCTAGGTACGTGTGCAAATGCAAAAAATTTGGTGCACAATGTCAATGGAGCATACGGGTTGCGAAGACCAAGTCTTCAAGGTTCTGGGATGTGCGCAAATACCAAGGGTCGCATAGCTGTTTGGCAACTTCGATGTCGCAAGACCATGCACAACTTGATAGTAATGTCATTTGTCAACACATCTTCCCAATGGTGTAAGCTGATGCTTCTGTGGAGATTCAAGTCCTTCAAGCGTCAGTTGAGTCAACATATAGATACAAGGCTTCTTACCAGAAGGTGTGGCTAGCAAAACAAAAAGCCATAGCAAAAATTTATGGAGATTGGAATCAGTCTTATAACGATCTTAGGAGGTACCTCAATGTGCTGCAGACATTCATACCAGGTTAGATAACATTCTGTTTAAAGGGTATATTGTGATTATAAATTTGAGTGATATGTTTTTGAGTTGGTGATATGTTGCAGGTACTGTGGTTGAATTTGAGACGAAGCCGTATTACGTTGGTGATATGTTGGACCATGACAGCGTGATGTTTCACCAGGTGTTTTGGTCTTTTCCGTCGTGCATTGAGGCATTTAAACACTGTAAGCCCTTCGTATCAATCGACGGAACACATTTGTATGGGAAATACAACGGCATACTGTTGATGGGTATAGCACAAGATGGGAACAACAACATTTTGCCGATTGCTTTTGCCATTGTTGAGCAGGAGAACACCAACTCATGGTTTTTCTTCCTGTCTAACCTGAGAATATACGTTGCTCTACAGCCTAGGGTTCTGATTATTTTCGACAGGCATCTCGGAATAAAAGCTGCACTAGAACGGCCTGGGTGCGGGTGGGAGCACAATGCTTTTTGCGTGCGACACATTGCCTCCAACTTCACCACAAAATTCAAGAGTAAGGAATCAAAGGCTCATCTAATCAATGCTGCATACTCCAAGACAGCCACCTCCGCATCCCACCGGATCAACATCATCAGCCAAGAGGATCCACAGACTTCGCCAGCGATGATGGCTTTCATCAATGAGTTAGAGCCACCCAAGTGGTTGCAACATCTTGATGAGGGGCGTAGATATGGACAGATGATGACAAATTTGTCTGAGTGTATTAACTCAGTCTTGAAGGGAACACGTCATCTACATATTTGTGTCATTGTGAAGTCCACTTATCACCGGTTCAATGCATTGTTTGTTAGGAAGGGATGCGAGGCGCAAGCTCAGCTTGGGGCTGGGCAAGATTTTTCAGAACACTTAAACAAGGCAATTTAAGCTAACCGTGATGGGATTCCGTGGATGCTTGTTACATCCTACGATAGGGCACGGTCGATCTTCACGGTTAATGAGATTGCGCCGGCCGGGGCGGGGGTTCAGTCCAGATTTCGTGTATATCTTGATCGTCGTCAGTGTGATTGCGGATACTTTCAGGCACTACACTATCCATGTGCACATGCGCTAGCCGCTTGTGCAAACGCACGAATTGACTGGACTCATTATGTTGGCGCAGTGTATCGGATGGATAGTGTTTTCTGGATTTATCAGAAAGATTTCACCCCGATGCCGGACGAGGAGATCTGGCCACTAACGGAGGGTCCAACAATTCGGCCTAACCTGTACACGAGGAGGAGCATGGAGGGGCGTCCAGTCTCCACGAGGCTGCGGAATGAGATGGATGAGGTGGAGCATGGTTTGAGTGCAAAGCGATGCAGTATGTGTAGGGCTGTCGGACACACACGACGCCATTGTCCCCAGCTTGCCTTTAGATCATAGATTCGATTAGACATTTTTCCTACTTCTGTTTGTATAAGGGGGCACCACAGCAGTGTAAAAATCACCATGAGGTTGGCCTCTGAATTCCGCAGGGACGACAGAAATGATAGATCGCACAGTATAAGGCATCCACATGAACTACAGAGACCAAACAAAAGTCATTAAGAAACTCGTTCAAAAAATATTTCACTTAACTCAATGTGATACCTTCACTAAAATGAATACTCACATCATCAAGGTTCAGGGCATCCAACTGCTCGCGATACCTCAACAATCGAGCGTCATTGTAATCATTTTTCCCCCTACGACCCCGCCACCTACAAAACAACCGCTCATATTATTGATGCGTATGCATCTTTGGTCTTTTTTAGTCTCAATTTCTCTTCATAATCATGTCATTCTTTGTGAATTATGTTCATTAATTGATCAATCAAACAAACTTGATGTTCTTTGAGTTGTGTTTGTGTTTTATAGAAATTCACTAAGAGTTTTAGGTGATAGAAGACCATTTGAAGAGAGATTGAAGCAAAGAAGAGGAAGAAAAGCTCAAGCCTCCCACGTTATACGCCACTCACTCACGTATAACGTGGGAAACCAATGAAAAATGGCAGAGAACACACGTTGTATGTGGAGGAGCCACGTATAACGTGAGACATCATAGAGAGCCCACGTTATACGTGAGCTCCCCCACGTATAACGTGGGCAAATTGCCATAAATCCATGTTTTAAAACAGAGGCTCCACGTTATACGTGGGAGCTCACGTATAACGTGGAGGCCTTCTTCTGAATTGCATGATTTTCTAATTCCAATTCAAATCCAAGATCTTTCGGGCATCAATTCCATTCACTAATCAAGGGTATGATTGGAAGAATCAAGAGAAGATTAATTGAAGATTGATTGAAGATTGAGAGAAGATTGATATGTTTTACAAGAAGAAGATATGATTTAGATTTGATAAGATTTGATTTGATTTGGTTGATAAATAGATTTTTAGGATTTAACTAGCTATTTAAAGAGAAAACTAACCACTAGGGTTAGCATCTCAAAGACCTCAGTATCTCATCTCAGCACATTAGAACCTCAGATTATTTTTTAGTTTTTATTTTC
>JASCZI010122569.1:0-12285 GCA_036250425.1 Stylosanthes scabra | reverse complement strand
TATATATATATATATATATATATATATATATATATATATTGAGAAAAGAACGTAAACGTTCGGGGCAATGAGCGAGTTGTTCTCGGGGAAGTGCGTACAGTAGTGATCCGGGATATATACTGGATCGGTCGGGTTGGCTAATTGAACCAACCGGGTGAGCTCATCTTAGCCGTAGGATCAGGCATTTATCATTTGCATTTGTGTGACATTGCTTGGGTGTGCTTGTTTGTAACTGTAATTGCTATCTGCTAGTTGTATGCTTGTGCTTGTATGTTTGCTTGTGTATGCGTGTGTATGCATGTTTGCTCTAGTGTAAATTGGAAGAAGGTAGTAACCTAGGTAAAGACGATGAAAATGATAAGAAGGAAATATAGAGATTTCCGGGTTAAAGGGCTAACCAAATGAAAGAAATAGGAAATGTTGCCATAGGAACTAAGGAAACGGGTTAAGGGTTTGAGAGTTGTATGACGCGAAGGTGAGGAAAGGTAAAACCCGAGTGTCGAGTAGGATTGCCCCGTGTGGTCCTACTAGCTTACTTATTGGGGTTTTGGCGCTTTATCCATACTGAGAATTCATGGGTTGGGGATTCTCACTCCGTATATTTTAGGCTTTTCAGGTGCAGGTTCGAGCTTGGAAAGTTGGCGAAGCATTTCTTCCGACGTGTTTGGTCTAGCTTCTCCGAAGATTGAGTCGTCAGTTGTCTTGTCGGAGAATTAGTGAAGTTTGTTCAGAATATGTGATAGGATTTAGAATGTTGTGTAATGAAGCTGGGCTTTGCAGGTTCAAGGTTGTATATAGAGTCGAACCACTTGGATATATGTATATATACAATTATGTATTTTGTGTAAACAGGTCATGTATATTGGTCATTGGCTCTATTTTAATACAGAAGTGTGTTTTATGTTCAAAACGTACCCTTTTCCCTAAACGGCTTCTGAAAACCCTAGTATTTAGTAGAGTCTGTGTGTCTGTAATTCCACTAAAATTAGTTAATCTGGTTCGCGACGTGATTAGTTGATTCTAAGGTGTTATAAAAAATCTTCTACATGTTCGATATCAATAACTATGACTATATCTTTCGTTTTAGCAACGTCGTTATTTTTTGCATTTCCTTGACTTTAACCTGTGTTTCCTTGAAGCTAGAAATTATACAATTTGCATTCAGCTTTTCAAGTATGAGTATGTGTCGTATACCCTTGTTATGGTTTTATTTATCGAGTTCTATTAATATAATAATATTTTTCCTACCTTCTGTATATGTGTTATCTTTTTATATTATTCTCTAAATTTTCTTCTTTTTTTTTTTTTGTTATTGCACAGTTATTTATAACATGATTTTTTTTATTATATTAGGTAGAGAAATTAAACAAAAATAAATATCTTTACTAAAAATAGAGAAAAAATTTAGCAGATTAATAGTGATTCGTACTAAGAGTATGAAAAAAATACTACTTGAAAAATACTAGAAAAAGTTTTTTAAAAAGAAGTTCATTTTCAAACCTCCGTATCATGAACGCCAATCTAAACACAAACTTAGTCTGTACCGACCTCGCTGGTCATTTCTACCCCGCTATCGTAAACCGTACTATCACCCATAATAAACCTTACTCGAAAACCCAAACTCATAAACAATATCACTATTAATCTTATATACCCTAAACCCTTAACCTTATACCGTGAACCCTATTTAGTAAATAATAAATCCTAAACCCTAAACCTTTTATACCCTATACCGTGAACCATAATTAGTAAACAATAAATCATATAGCGTGAAACCTAACCCTAAACTCTATCCGTGAACCATAATTAGTAAACAATAAATCCTATAGCGTAAAACCTAACCGTAAATCGTGAACACTAATTAGTAAAAAATAAATCCTATACTGTGAACCTAACCCTAAATCATGTATACCCTAAACCCTAAACCATTAACCTGAACCGCCTTACCATGGAGAATAAACAATGCTTATGTCAATAATAAATGATAAAAAAAAGAAACAAAAGATAACATATTATTAGATTCATAGTTTAATAAATTTGATAAATAATTTTTGTGTCTTTGAATATAATAATTTGAGTTAAGAAGAACAATATTATATAAATATAACTATAGTTTATTGTTTTTTAAATGACTATAGACATAATTAGATGATCGAGTTGGTTTGGTACTGCGAGATCATAACCAAAACCCAAATCGATTAAAGTTGGGTAAACTCAAATATGACCACGATTATACCCGAATATTCATGGATATAGAACTGATATAATTGGATTGGTTTCATTACGATCGGATAATTAGACTACATATACCCATGCTCCGCTCTGGTCGAAGATAGTTACCGGATTTTTAAGTTCACAGAGTAGCCGGGTAAACATTTTAGAAACCCCTCAGATGATTGGGCAAACCTCGCAATGTCATAAATAATTTCCTAACTACAGCAACAATCGTATTTTTTTATTTGAAATATAAATTTATGAACAAAATAACTTTTTTTTAAATAAAATTGAAGGAAAAAAATTTATTGAAAACCCCGCAATAACCGTAACAAGATTTAATTATCTATTTTAATTAAATATTCATTTAAACTTTTGATTATGTACTGATCTTATCTTGCGTTTGGAATTAAAATTTTTCAATGCGGTCCCTATAATCATAATTATTATAATATTCACTAATTTTGAAGAAATTAATTACTAACCTATACGTAAGTTTGAATACTTCATACATTTGAAAAATGTGCAACACACATTAATTTGTATTGAAGCTGAACTTGGTTAACCTAAAACTATCGCTCTATTAGAAACACGGTATTTGGGGATTAGGGTTATCGTTGAATCCTATTTTCTACAGGATGAGTAACAAAATTAAACACGACTCCCAAAAGCTCCAGCGATGTCATTTGTCTTTGCAAAATCACGGACGGCGCCTGATGACATCTCAATCGGTAAGCTAACTCATCATCGGGTCTTTGTCGACGATTTCACAGTGGGCTATTTGCGTCTCAGAGTGGAAGGGAGATAGCATCGTCTGGATTGGTGGATCCAGAAAAAGTAGTCTTATGCGATATTTAGTGTAATGATGACAATTCAATTACCATTTCACTTCCGTAACAGGTACTGCACCTAAAAATACTTTCTAATTATTTTCAAATGGTTTGAACTCATGAATAAGACTTTGTCTTCCATTCTAATTTTTTTTATGGATTTACATATGTCAATTGCTTATCCCGTGGCGACAAAATTTTTGTGTAGTGCATTTCAATGTATGGTGTGGTATTACAAGATGTATTTTGTCTAACGTAGAAGTTGCTTCTTTGGTATTTTTTATAGAAAAATTAGACAGTGATTAATGGAATTAATGGGTTAGTGGAAGTCTGGAGGGTACTTAACTGTCCAAAATTCCCCTGCATTGGGTTTCGAAATAAATACTCTCTTGAAACCTTACCCATTACGATTGGAATTAATGACCACGTGCTATAAGTAGATTAACAGAAATTACCAATTGGACTACTAAAAACCATTTTACTTGCGTCTTTCATCAGGGGTACCATTGGAAAATCAAAAAAAGCAATATGGCAATAAATACTTGGGTGAGGGGGTATGGAAAAGAATGCATTAAGATTTACATTAGAAGGACAACAAGCGTGTTGGTAACATCAGAAGAAAGGCCAACTCGAGCAATGGAAAATGGCAATGGATCACTAAAGGATTTGAAGCAAAATAACCACTCTGCAGCAGAAGTCGATGCATCTGCTAATAGGTGACGTGTTTCCTTGTCATATTTGCTGATGTAGTCTCGTTCGAACGATTATATCATAAGAGACTTGAACAATTCATTTATTGATTTTCATTCGGTTATGTTTTCATACGCAGGGAGGGCATCTCTCTATGCAGTGGTGAGCAGAACTCCGGGACGGCAACCTAGAGCATGCTTAAGGAGATTCGACTAGTACGCAAAATAATGAGCATCAAAATTGAAATTTTAACCCATGCTTATGATAATTTCGGTTACTTTTACTTTTTTGTGTTACCCGTTGCTCTAAGTTTTGGTTATTGATGTTCCCCATGGCAGTTCATGACAGCTTAAAACAAGTTCATGAAGCGTGAGCTAGCTGAGCATGGAAACCTTATCCAAATGTTACTGAAAACTAGCGACGAACACACGGACCTGTTAAAGACACTCATGTCTGAAAAGGGAAAGGCTTCGTTAACAAATTTTGTAGTTCGTGGTCAACCCATGACAAAGAGTGCTAATGCAGCGGTGAGAACAGGCTCAGTACGGGGTAGAGGTGATCGTTTCGATGGAAAACCTCATTCTGAGGCAGGCAGAAGGACATCAATGGCTTCGGGAGCATTAGACATCATCGATGACCCCAAACTAGTTGTGCACCATAATGGCAGAAAACTAAACGTAAGCCTTTTAATATTCGTATCTATGATATATAGTTATTGGAATTATTGCCAACTCATAACTTGTCTTTCCAATTTATACCAATCTTCGGTTGTGACAAAGAAAGCTAAACAACAATTCTAAAACCAACGAGTCAGAGGAATGGAGTGATGTTGATCAAGAGGAGATAGGTTCACCTTTAACTTACGGAACTGAAAACAGAAGCCACTCTAGTATCGAAATGCCTTGGGTATGTGGCCTAATATGTATTGTAATATTTCCTTGTTTTTTGTTACGGTGTTTCAAGAACTTATTTTTATTTTGAAAATGGACATCTCTATTTTACCAAAACAACTTGTCATATTTTATGCACAGTGCTTTCACCTGATATGGCAGCCCCCTAGGGCGATGGTATTCTGCGGAGCAGAACTAGCGGTGGCTGCTTACATTTTCAATGATGACTTAGACAAGCAGTAAGCACTTCAGCATTTCCTATATATGTTACTGATCATATTTTAGGTAGAAAAATATTAATCATAAGCATGCGATTAGTTGTTTGGATAACATTTATAAATTTATTCTATTCTATAGCATTGGATTAGCGAATATGTGGCCTCGTTGTATAGAATAAGGTCGCCTGTAGTTTGTGTATTTATCTAACAAGTTTCTTGTGAAAAAAACATGCTTTTAAAAATCTTTTTACGTTGCCTATGTGTAGCCAGTTCATTAATAATAAACACATACAATGACATTTCAATACTTTTTTAAGGGAAAAAACTAGTCAGCTTCGTTGGTTGCTCCGTGACTAGAGAGGTGCTGCACAGCTTAGCGCCTGGAGAGGATGTGCATGAAGACGTGAGCATATTATTCCTAATGGAAATCTAATTCTTTATTTGCTTTATATGTAAAATAGAGTATAAATTTAACTATTTCATGTTGTTGTTGTGTTCCCAATTAAGTCATTAACATGGTAGTTGGAAAGCTTGCCCTGGAAAAGGATAATCTTCGTTGGTTCTTGCCTACTTCATTTGGGGTATAACAATTAAAATATGGTTTGTTCACCTTATGCCATTCAGTTACTATAATTTTAACAAACTGAATATTTCTACTAGCACATGGCACTTCACCCTGAGGAATATGATGTAACTGCAATTGAACAAATGAGGAACTCTACATGGGAAAGTATGAGAATGTGGGAAAGGTATGCACCGAGCACAAAACCTATAAAACCTTTTACAAATATTTACTTGTCATGATACTCTAGAAATTTTCAAATGGTTATCTCCGTGTAAAGGTGTATGTTCCTTTGGTTCGGAATGACCAATGGTTCTTGATGGTAATTGATACATCACCTCCTAGAAGTATCACATACCTCGACTCGTGTAACAATCCAAAATAAAAGAAGGCAATGATCATCCAAGTTTATTATGCGGTGAGTCTGTGCCATGTGCGCCTACCTAATTCAATTTATTCTTCAAAATGTAATTCTAGAATGATAAAGAAAGCTTCCTACCACGAGGGTTAGCTAATTCGTTTCTGTAAATAAAATGTTACAAGCATATTTTCTAGAAACTATCTTGGATAGTGGAGTATGATAGTGGAGTATAGGTCGCTAGGTTAATGCAGCTGTCTTATATGTGGGATGATTACTTAGATGAATTAAAAATAAAAGAGCTTCCAAATCCTATATGATTTGAAGCATACTTCACTACAATCTTAAAAAATAATTTCCATTAGTCTATTATGAACATGCTTCTAATGCTTCCCCTGAATTGCTTCATAGGTTAATGACAAGACTTGGATGAGCTTGGCATTGGACCTTGTAATTGGGAAAGAGAATCCAAAGGCAGATGAGGTAAGGGCGATGGACATAACTACTTGGAAAAAGATAGTATGCAGGACAGTGCCAAAAAATAAGAGGAAGAAGAAGAGGGTTGCTGAGAAAGTCATTGAGCAAAGCCCAAGCATAAGTTTCTAGAGAGTAACTGCTGGAAGGTTTAAAGTGTTCCATGTCTCGTATTTTATTCAGCTAGGTTGTTTTCGTTGCTGTACTTTTTTAATATTTATTTTTCTACTGTCTATGCATTACTCATCGAACAAATTCAACTCCTAAAGTAAGTGTTCAGTTTAACTATCAGCTACCTTAGTAGTGGAGGATCACTTTTTGTTTAGGCTGGTTTAAAAAGCATGTTCAATTGGGCTATGGGATACATGTCTTTTGTATTTTCTTTTCGGTGTAAAAGTCTTTCCTAAATCAATGAAAGGTTCTGGTGGAAAAATCATTTTTGAACTTATTAGCGTCTCTAACTGTCTAAAATAATGAGTCCAGCCCATGTCACATATACAAATAATGTTGGCTAAGCAAAATTAACAATTCATGGGGAACTTTAAAGTAATCGTTATTATATCTTAACTTTAAATTTCCAATCAAAAAAATTAAATACAATTTTTAATACACATCAAAGTTATAAATTTACTTTAGAGAACCCATGAAATTGGTTTTAAATCCAGATCTCCTATGTTATAGTTGGGCTGAAGCGTTTTCCACTTAAGGGCAAACTCTCTTATATATAATGAGCAATCGCGTCACTATCTAGTAACTAATAGTAAGCAGTTACAGAAAAGAAAAAATCAAATAAAGACAATTTTCACATAAGGGATTGTATAGTTGGTAGTGGAACAAATAGGGTCACAAATTACTAGCCATATTTTTTGTTCAAATTAACTAGGATGGTCTGTTTTAAGATCTCAACTAATATATCGAATAAGATTGAACAGTTAACTATTACTGGAGAAAGATACCCATGAATATAACGACACAACTGAATTGGCTATTCTCATTACTTATTTAAAGAAGGAATTGCAACAAGATATCGATCAACGGATAGTACAGTTATGAAGATTATAAAACAAACACGTACAAATGTATCTAGAAAAAATCAAACATAAATTGGATACGATAATTATAATTAAAGGTCTCCAAAAATAAACAAAAAATCAAAATTAACCGCAAAATGAATTGACAACTCTAAACAAAAGAATGATTCACATAGGAAAAGGGATTGTTTGCTCGGGATGCATTTCAACGTCCAAATGAGTAGCAAATTCCTCTAAAGTATAAAGCTCCTCTAAAGTAGTATCCTAATTTGAGGTCTTATTTTCCATAAAATTAGAACACATAATCTCAATATGAAATGTCAATCGGGAAATTAAATAATGTGGTTTTAATATATGAATCAAGAGTTTCACGATGTTCTTATTTACATTAGCTACTTATTGGCTAAAAATAAAGTCAAATTGTTAAGGGTGACATTTATTTCATTTAAACACGATCAAAAGAGAAAAGTGTACAGAGTCAGACCTTTCATGAACCTATTATTTTCAAACGCAGTAGAAGAAACCAGTGATCCGGAAAAAATAAGAACGAACATCACATCGCTATTAATTAAATTAAACTTAATTTCTTAAACAATAACCATTCATAAAATGCAGGGTATGAATAGATAAAAATATGTAGGCAATCCACAAAAGAAAATAACTTTTATTTAAATCCTACAAGAATTTGCAAGTGCAAAATACGTTACCAACATCTGCAAATGTAAGCTCGTTAGAAACATATGAACATTGGAAAACAAATTTAAGAAACTCACTAAGGAATTATTACATATGGGGATAATAAAGATTTAACAAATGTCTAAATACGGCCATCATGAACAAGAATAACAAGCACCTTGATAGACTAATGGAAGAAGACAAAATAAAAATTAGTACGTTTCCCTATGAAGTAAACATAATTACAGAACCAATCGGTGCACCACGAACATATGCTACTAATTACTCAAGAAACGACCCGAGCACAGACAAGAACCATTAATAATGAACCAAATGATAAAACATAGCATCCAACCAACAATTCCAATGACAATAGCTAAATTGAGACGCCTATTAGCAACAGAGGCTTTGAGCTTCAACAACTCAACCTTTCTCCCCAGTTTTCCTAACTCAGCAACAAAAGGCTCTGAATCGATGTCTGCCCACCGGAAAAATGAATATTCTTGGTGTACCTGAAAAAAATTAGAACGAGAAACATAACACAATGCCATAACATTGAAGAACAAAACAAAGGTAACAAAGGATGAGGTAGATTAAATATAATTACATAATAAAATCTTACATCGTAATAGACACATCCCCAGAATATTCTGCCTGGGTTCTAATTCGTTAGCGACAATCGCAAGACAGGTCTCTCACCGTGGGAGCACAACAAAGGACACCTGCTGGAAAAAGAAGTACTCTTACTGGAATCAGAGCTCGGGGAGGACATCACACTTGGGATTTTCCAAATATCAGAAACTATAAACCACAGCAAAGTCGCCGCCAGTTGATGAGGGAATAAACAACTCAGGGAGATAACGATAATATAACCCTAGCAAGAGTGAACAAAATCACTTAACACTTTGTTTTTTTCTTTTTTTGGGCGTGCTTGAAAACTTAATTTTTAGGAAAATGGACAAAACTACACATGAATTATTACACTGTGGACAAAAATACACATGAATTTTTTAATGACTCAAATGTACACATGAAATATTTTATTCATATTTTATTGTTGGACAAAAGTAAACATGAATTTTTTAATGAGTAAAAAACTCAGGTGTACATTTGAGTCATTAAAAAATTCATGTGTATTTTTATTCATCGTGTAATAATTCATGTGTATTTTTGTTCCTTCCTCCTAATTTTTATTTTAGAGGGATTAAGTGAGAGAAAATGTTAACAAGGACCTGTTGCTTTTGAAGGCCCAATCCAAAATGCCCAATAAGCCATACAATGGGTGGCGGCACAAAGCATATCCAGATGGAAAACCAAGCTACCTTTATAGAACGGGGGAAGCCGAAACACGATCCGGGAAAACACTATTTTCCATTGCTGGACCAAAGTGAGGACTAAAGAATAAAGCCCATAGAACAAAAACTTAACAAATCACTGTTGTTCATGAAAGTGTATTGAAATCTGAATGGACATGGTTAGTGACACATGGTATTACAAGCAAACAGCGTGTCATGTGTGATAAGCTTCCAATAATATATTGTTCAGCTTCAAAAGCTATTGTTGTTGGTGTTCATGATTATTGGCCTCTTTTATCTCGTCATACCATATTTGCTTGAGAGATTTATTGTTTTTATTGAATTCTTTATATAGTGCTTATTGGTAATGTGAGGAATTTTTTATTGCCTCTTTTTAGTGTTTATGTAACATTGAAGGTGTTGTCTACGTCGAATGATTGTTTAGGGAAGGAGAAAGGAAAATTTAGTCTCTTATGTTTGTTCGTATGATTTTCAAATAGGGCCTGAGTATGAATTGAAGGTTGCACAGAGTTTTTTGTTTTATACTCTTTTAATGCATCTACTATTTTGACATTTTCTAATTTCAACTATTGCTCTTAACAGAGACAAAATTTGTAACATCTCGATTTTCGGCGTGTCGCGACACTACCTACAATCGGGACGTCACATTAGTCGTATCCTAAGCTTCTACTTCTTTAACAATAATATTTACATATAAGCCTGTCGAAATAAAGCGTGACCATCATACATGCATCACTATAAACTTGTACATAACTCGTTTGCTAATAAACGATACGAGGACAAGGGTAAGGAGTTATAAATCCAAAATATATTACTTAATATCGTTATTACAACCCACAGATCCATTATACATAACACTTATATTCTAGAAACCCAGCTCGACCAAACAGAGGTCTCCTAAACTGAGTCATGGGGTCTAAATGAAATGAAGACAACAAGAACCTAAGCCTCTCGGACCCTAAAACTTTCTTCCGATTATCCTCTTAGAATGACCACCGAGCCTTCTTCTTTCCTCCTCCTTTTCCCTTAGTGCACATCCTTGACACTTGACGGCGGGCCCGAGTCTGGTTCGAAAAAGAGGAGTTTCGTTGCAGATATCTTCAGACCGATGTCAAGGGAACCGCACCAAATTCAGTTTAAAAGGTAACGACAGTAATATTAAATAATTCAAAATTAAAATTGACAGTATGCAAAACAGGAAATAAAAGCAGTAAATTGTTTGGCTAGTGAAAAATGGACAAAGAAATCTAATGGAACCCTAAACTAAACTAAATAATGGTGGAAAGGGCTCCTCAAAAATGGTGAAGGCTTCCTCTATTTATAGGCACAAATCTGGCAACTGATGCATATGCATAGACCCTTTAGGTGCGTACGCATAGGATCCAGTTCCAGCTAGGACGTGACGCCCAAGACATGGCAATGCGAACGCACAGGCTCCTTTGGTGCGCACGCACAAGCTCCTATGAGTTACTCAATATTTTCTCATTAGTGCTTCCAATCTTTTGTTGCAGAAATGAGTCCCTTGATCACTTATGATTGCTCGCAGTGATCCAAACCTGCATATGATATTATTCTTAACAAAAGAAATGACAGTGTTAGCACCATCAGTTCTGGTAGCAATTGCTTCTACCCATTTAGAAACGTAGTCCACTGCTAACAAAGTATACATGAATCCATTAGTGTTAGGAAATGGGCCCATGAAATCTATGTCCCAAACATCAAATATTTCACAAAAAAGCATCGGTTGTTGGGGCATTTCATCTTTCTTGGATATGTTACAAATTTTTGGCACTGATGGCAAGCCTGACAGAATTGGTCTGCATCTCGAAATAGTGTTGGTCACCAAAACCCACATTCTAGAACCTTCCTTGCTGTCCTTTGAGGGCCAAAATGGCTGCCGCTTTCTGATGAATGACAAGCATGTAAGATCGGTTGGAATTCTGATTCTGCTACACCGCCTAATAATTTGATCGGCCCCTCTTTTCCACAAATAAGGGTCATCCCAGATATAATATTTTGAATCACTCTTCAATTTGTATCTCTGCTGTTTAGAGAACCCTGGAGGAAATGTATGAGCAACTAGATAGTTGGCGATGTGTGCGAACCATGGTGTTTTCCTTACGAGTGCATGCAGTCCATCCAGAGGAAAAGAGTCATCAATAGGTAAGACGTCCTTAGCTGAAATCTTTTATAAATCTCCTGTAAAACCTTGCGTGTCCAAGGAACGAACGTATCTTCCGCACTGTGGCGGGGTGAGGCAAACTAGATATGACATCAATTTTAGCAGGATCGACAGTTATGCCAGATTTCGAAACAACATGCCCTAACACTATGCCTTGGTTAACCATAAAATGACATTTTTCAAAATTGAGCACAAGGTTTGTGTCGATGCATCTTTTTAACACTTTAACCAAGTTAACCAACTTATTTAAACATTCATTGAAAGAAGTTCCATATACACTAAATTCATCCATGAAAACTTCCATGCATTCTTTGATTAGATCCGAGAAAATACTACTCATAAACCTTTGGAAAGTTGTAGGAGCATTGCATAGCCCAAAGGGTATTCGCCGATAGGCAAAGGTGCCGAATGGACAAGTAAAAGTAGTTTTTTCTTGGTCCTTAGGATCAATGTGTATTTGGAAATATCCACTATACCCGTTAAGAAAACAGTAGTGTGTCTTACCTGCTAATCTGTCGAGCATCTGATTAAGGAATGGTAGTGGGTAGTGATCCTTCCTGGTGGCCTGATTTAATCTTCTGTCGTCAATGCAGACCTGCCACAAATTATGGACTCTAGTAGTGACTAACTGATCATCATCTTTCTTCATCACTGTTACCCCAGACTTTTTCGGAACCACCTGAACTGGGCTTACCCACTCACTATTGTTAGTCAATAAGCACAAGACTCAAGAGGGGGTGGGTGAATTGAGTGTTCAAACGACAAGTAAAAATTTTCGCGGAAACGTAAATATCCTTGAATTTAAAAGATTCAAGTAAATCAAATTTGTAGTAAGCTAGGACTTA
>JASCZI010122568.1:1247-12296 GCA_036250425.1 Stylosanthes scabra | reverse complement strand
AAAACAACAATGATAAATTTTCGCGGAAGCTTAAATAAATTTAAATATAAACAACTCAAGTAAATTGAATTTGTATTTTTCCAAGGACTTAAGCCACTTCTTAAGTTTTTACAAGGAGCTTTCACAATTTCAAAGTGCTTGTATTAATTTAAATAACAATAATATAAAAGTTGAGAGATAGAAATACGATACACAATTTATAGTGGTTCGGCCAAAAATCTTGCCTACGTCCACTCTTTCCCAATCGCAATTGAGAAGTTCAACTAACCACCAAGCTTCAAAGGGTGCTTGATAAACCACTACAACAAGAGCCTTTGAGATACGCCTCACGGACTAGATCACCCAAATACTAACCCACTCCACTCGAAGTTATCCCAACTCCAAGAATTTTCCTTCAGTGCTTAGTATTCTCTACGGATCCTTACCGACTATAGTGTATACTCAAATCTCAACCTTACAAAGAAGAGCAACACCACTCTCCTTTCACAATTCAATGAATTGAAAGATTTTTGAATGCTCTCTTGAAAGAGTATGTGTTTACAAATGAAGTACTATGAACCAATTGTGTATATCTCTCAAATTGTGTATAATAACACTTTAGAAATGAGTAGAAAATGAAGTATAATATCAAGAAGCTTTGCAAATTATCAAGTGTGGTAAATGAGCTTCATAAACATGTATTTATAGGCTCCCAAGCTTAGAGAACCGTTTGGGTGTGAATGGAATCAAAACGTTTTGTCAAACTAGCCATTTTTCTTGTTTTTAGCACATGGGTATCGATACTCAAGGTTGGGTATCGATACTCATTTGACCGTTGAGCCAAATTTTTGAATATATGGCTCTGAGTATCGATCCTCACACCCTGGGTATCGATACTCACTACGTTAATGCCTGAGTATCAATACTCAATGGTGGGTATCGATACCCATGGTCCAAAATGGCCTAAAAACGTGTTTTCCCTTTAAGAATTGATTCTAAACTTGTTTTAATCAATCCCTAAGGTCTTGTATCATTGAAAACAAGTGTCTAAAAAGGTTTGGCTAGCTTGATTTTCATAGAAGCATTATAAAACATTTTTCATACGAGAAACACTTTCTAAAACATTTATGAAAAACATTTTTAAATGTGTGTGTGTGAGAGATAACTATCTTTTGGTTCTTACAATAAATTACCTAAGTCCTAAGAATATAGTTCGTTGTTTCTTTGATCTTGCGGACTTCTATTTCTTGTCGTTGTTGTTTGCTTTCAAAGCGAATCCTCAAATTCTTCGTTGGTTGTCATTTATCAAAACCTTTAAACATTTAACTCATATAGTAACATGGTTTACAGTCATCAGCATTAGTGTCGTTGTTGTTCTAGTTCTTTGTATCGCTTTTATTCCAGTTATGTTGTTTTGTTTTTATTCTAGTTCTGTTGTATCATTTTTATTCTTGTTATGATGTATCATTTTTATTCTAGCTATGATGTATCGTTTTTATTCTAGTTATGATGTATTGTTTTTTTTCTTATTCTTTATTATGAATTCACGAGCCTATATGTTTTATCAACCTTTATTTCATCTATGTTTTTTATTACACGTAAGTACTCCATCATGAAATAAAAAGAAGACCAAAGTTGTGATACAATAACTAAAGTCATAACAACACAAATAAAGACTAAATCCATAACTCAACACAGTACGGGACATAACACATAACGAAATCCAAATAAAGACTTAACACATAACAGAAAAAAGCACTAACAAGAATCAGAATCTATGATCTAAAAGCAAGCTGAGGACAATGGCGCCTAGTGTGTCCAACAACCCTACACAGGCCGCACCGCTTTCCGGGCCCTGTCTCGACCTCGTCCATCTCATTCCGCAGCCTTGTGGAGACCGGTCGACCCTCAAGGTTCCTCCTTGTGTATGGATTAGGCCTAATGCGCAGACCATCGGTGTGTGGCCACATTTCCTCGTCGGGCATTGGATTGAACTCAGTGTGGTAAACCTGGAAAACACTCTCCATCCAATACACGCCATCGATGTAATGAGTCTAGTCAATCCGGGCATTTGCGCAAGCTGCTAGCACATGTGCACATGGATAGTGGAGGGCCTGAAAGTATCCGCAGTCACACCGACGTTGTTCCAAATATACTCTGAATCTAGACTGAACCCCCGCCCCTGCAGGGGCAATCTCATCAACCGTGAAGATGGACCATGCCCTATCGTAAGATGTCACAAGCATCTGAGGAATGCCATCGTGGTTGGTTTGAATTGACTTCAGCAAGTGTTCTGAGAAAACCTAGCCCGCCCCAAGTTGAGCCTCTGCCTCGCGGCCCTTCCTTATAAACAAAGCATTGAGTCGGTGATAGGTGGACTTCACTATGGCACAGATAGGAAGATGACGTATTTCCTTTAAAATAGAGTTTATGTACTCAGATAAGTTGGTCGTCATCTGGCCAGATCTGCGGCCCTCATCTAGATGTTGCAACCATTTGTGTGGCTCTAACTCCTTGATTAAATCCATCATTGCTGGTGAGGTTTCTGGATCTTCTTCGCTTATGAACTGAATCCAATACGCCGCCGCATCGGCTGTCTTAGAATATGCAGCATTGATCAGATGAGATTTAGAATCCTTACTCTTGAACTTTGTGGCGTAATTGGAGGCAATGTGGCGCAAACAGTAGGCATTATGCTCCCAACCGCAACCAGGTCGTTCTAATGTAGCTTTTATTCCAAGATGCCTGTCAAAAATAATCAGAACCCTGGGCTGTGGAGCAACATGCCTTCTTAAGTTAGACAAGAAGAAAAACCATGAATCGGTGTTCTCCCTCTCAACTTTCGCAAATGTGACTAGAAAAATGTTGTTGTTCTGATCCTGAGCTATACCCATCAGTAGCGTGCCGTTGTACTTCCCATACAAATGTGTTCTATCGATTGACATCAAAGGCTTGCAATGTTTAAAAGCCTCAATACATGACGGAAAAGACCAAAACACCTGATGAAACATAACACTATTACGATCCAACATATTTTCCTCATAATACGGTTTCGTCTCAAGGTCAACAACGGTACCTGCAAAATAAGGGCACGTCATGCCTCATCAATGTCTTTGTGTCATAGTCACAGTAAGTTGTTTAGCAAAACTGTTAACTAACCTGGTAAGAATGTCTGCAGTGCATTAAAATACCGCCTAAGATCGTTATAAGACTCATCCCAGTCTCCATAAATTTTTGCTATAGCTTTTTGCTTGGCTAGCCAAACCTTCTTGCAAGATGTCTTGTATCCATATGTGGACTCCACTAGCGCCTGCAGAACTTGGATCTCAACAGAAGCATCAGCTTGCACCATTGGGAAGATGTGCTGACAAATGACGTTGGTATCAAGTTGGGGATGATCTTGCGACATCGAAGTTGCCAGACAAGTGTGCGGCCCTTGGTATTTGCGCACTTCCCAAAACCTTGAAGACTTTGTCTTCGCAACCCGAATCATCCATTGACATTGTGGCCCAAATTGTTTGCATTTACAAACATACCTTGCTCGATCAGACTCGACAACTTTGAACTCTGCACTTCGCCAAATATTGTAGTTCTTAACAGCAAGCATTGCGATCTCCCTATTACTGAACTTCAGTCCAATCTCAAGCTCTAACTCGCCTGAAACTGGATAGCTACTTGGTCTGTCCTCTGCGGATCCTGAATGCATTCCCTCCGAATTTATTGTGGAATAGTGGCCTACTTCTTCTGAGACACGCCTCAGTGGAGCTGCAATGGTTGGCAACCCCAACTCCGGTTCAGCAATAGGTGGTTGTGTCTCCGGAATAAATTCGTCATCATCACCACTATCGCTATTAACCCCCCTGCCTGAGCATCATCCATTTTTGGAGAATGGATAGTGAAGGCTCCGGCATGGTCCTCAAAATGAGAAACCTCGGGAGGAGGGTGTTGTACGGGCTGATTAACATAGGGATTAAAACTGGCACTCGGACTACTTGCTCTGCAATTTGGCGGCATACGGGCACCTTCGTTGATATTAATCCCTCGGCCAGATTCATCGTGATTCGAGCTAGAGGAACTGCCACCAACATCTTGCAGCTAGACACAAAGCTCAATTGCAAACACACTTGCAATACCGCGGTGATATGAAAACATCATTAACACATTCTGATCTGTTCTTAGCGGCATTTTTCTATAAACGAAAGTGTTGGCAATCGCAACCGGCATTCTATAGAATATCCTCATAACCTCCTTTCTTCCAACCTCACCCAAATTCATGAGGATCACATTTTTACGATCTAGCAAACACATTTGAGTTGGAATCATAACCCAAACTTGTTCTTCACAAGAAAACATCACTCCTTCCGATGATTGTGATATTTCTCCATTGGGGTAAATAATAGCATGGATGTCTTCCATTGCCATTGAAAGAAATACTATGCTAATATATGATTTAAGTTAGAGAAATTTTTGGAGAAGGAGTGTTGGATTCGGATGAAGATGTTGCAAAGTGCTCCATGAATTTATAGGAGGAGCTCGGAAGCTAGAGGACAAACCAACTCACCCCTGACTATGGCGGGGTGGCCATTTCGCCCCTGGCATATGCGAAATGGGGAGCCACTTTTGAAGAGGCCATTTCGCCCCTGGCATCAGCGAGTTGGTGGCAGGTGTAGCAAAGGGCATATCGTCCAAGGCGGCGACGAAATGGTGAGGGAATCCATCTCTCTGGTGGGGATGGCGAAGTAGAGCATGCGCAAATGAAGAAATAATACAAGCCATGCGCATTTCGGGAATTAAAGATTTTTCCATGCGCATTTAGGTAGTTGGGCTTGGGCCTCACTAGGAGAGAACCCAACCCAACACTTTCAGATCTAGAATAGAAATACTTTGAGGACATGATTTCGTTCAAAGCTTCAAAGCTAGAAAATATTCACTTTTATGTGGGGGAAAAAGATGTATCTTAATGGATGGCCTACGTGTTCTTTAAGAAATAAAATGAACTCTGATGTATCCATATTTCTACCAGTTAAGATTCATTGGGCTAAAAAATTGTGCCTCCTCTCATATTATAGTCCAAATTTTAGAATATTTATATTCTTTCTCTAATATAAAGTAGTTTTTTTCTTGACATATAAGTGCCACTTTAACTTTATTTAAATGAAATTATGTTTTTATTAAAAAATATATGTCTACTCAAAGTCTGTTTCTAGTTTCTTATATTATTTACTATTTCGCAAGTCCATAAGTCACCTTAATACAATCCGTCACCTTAATGCAATCTATGCTTCCAAAACAATGAGCTTCTAGTTGTTCACATCTATATTGATGACATTATTTTTGGAGCAACTCGTAATACGTTGTGCAAGTACTTTGCAAAGACAATAAAAAAAAGTCAAATTAAGATAATCATTATGGGAGAGTTGATGAAATGATGTTTTTTGATCGGGATAACGGGCCTCACGGCAACCCGAATTCCCCGAGGAAAAAATTTGATAATTACACTCCACTGGTGGTCTCCATCACAGAGATTTACCACCAAGTTTCAGAAAAGGGCGTCCTTCCCAAAGCTAGACCATTGAAACGGAGGACTCAGAATGCAAAGAACAGATCTCTGTTTTGTGATTACCACCAAGGCTATGGACACAAAACGTAAGACTGTTATGACCTTAAGGATGCCATTGAACAAGCCATCAGAGACAGCAAGTTGAATGAGTTCATTCAGATCATCCGGGAACCGAGGACTTCTGACAGGGAGCGATCTCCAAGGCCGGAATCCCAGAACCCTAAATACCGAAGGGACGACGATGAACCAATCATGGAAATCGATGTGATCATCGGCTCGAGTGCCCTGGAGAAATCTAAATTGGCCCTCAAGAAAGATCTGAAGATTCTGGCTGCTGTTCAGACCCCCCTCCGTCATTTCCGACGATTACTTTCGGAAAGGAAGTTTTTAAGCATGGCTTAGTGGACTCCGACTCACCAATGGTTATTTCGGCCAGACTCGGACCGGGCTTGGTTCATAAAATCCTGGTAGATACCGGCGCAGAGTCGAACATCATGTTCAGGAATGCCTTCGACGGTCTTGGCCTCAAAGACAACAATTTAAAGACTCACCAACCCGGAGTCATGGGACTCGGTGACAATTTCATCAAACCAGATGGAAGCATCGACCTCCCGATGACTATCGGATCAGGAAAAAATAGGAAGACTATTATAGACGAGTTCGTCGTCTTACAGGACTCCACGGCTTCCAATGTCATTTTGGGTCGCAAAACCATCAACGACTTCGGTGGTGCTGTGCTAACCAAATTCCTGGTAATGAAATACGAAGCTGAGTCCGGCGAGGTCGGAACGATCTTTGGTAACCGGGAAGCAGCCACGAAATGTTGCAATGGAAACCTAAGCCCGACGGTGACTTTGAGAGAGTTCAAATCGGAGACTCACTGGAATGCCATACGTTCCTGAATCGGAACTTACCATATGAACTCAAGCAACAACTCTCTCAGTTCCTCAGGGAAAACGACGACCTGTTCGCCTTCACTCTGGCAGACATGCCGGGAATCGATCCTTCAGTCATGTCGCACTCCCTCACTGTGAATCCGGATTACCGGCCCGTGGCTCAAAGAAAAAGGCGCATGTCCGATGAAAGGGCTCTCGAGGTAAAAAAGCAGACGAAAGCACTCCTCAAAGCAGGACTTATCAGAGAACTACCTTATTCCACTTGGTTAGCCAACGTCGTCCTCGTTAAGAAAGCCAATGGGAAGTGGAGGATGTACGTCGACTACTCCGACCTGAACAAGGCATGCCCAAAAGGCGCCTTCCCCCTACCCAATATTGACGGGTTGGTAGATGACTCATCCGGCTACCAATACCTTTCCTTCATGGATGCCTATTCCGGATATAACCAAATTTCGATGCACAAACCCGACGAATAGAAAACGGCTTTCATAACACCGGACGGGACCTATTCCTAATCTGAAAGAAGTCCAACGGCTAAACGGCAAGCTGACCGCACTATCCCGATTCCTCGGAGCCTCGGCCAAAAATGCAATTCCCTTCTTCAAACTAATGAAAAAGGGAATCGACTTTGAGTGGACCCTGGAGTGCGAAGAAGCATTCAACAAGTTCAAGGCACTACTCGCAGAACCTCAAATCCTCTCAAAACCCGTAGAAGGAGAACCTCTATACCTCTACATCACTATCAGTGATGAATCAATCGCGGCGGCTCTGGTGAGAGAAGATGAATTGGGAGGTCAGATGCCGGTGTATTTCATAAGCCGGGTATTGCATGAAGCCAAATTGAGATACACCAAGATAGAGAAGTTGGCCTTTGCCCTCCTCCTTACGGGTAGGCGCCTATGGCAATACTTCCAAAGCTATGTTATAGTCGTACAGACGGATCAAGCTATCCAGAGTATCCTTTTGAAGCCAGATCTCGCAGGGCGGATGCTTAATTGGGTGGTCGAATTATCCCAGTTCGACATCCAATTCCGACCTCGGATGGAAATCAACACATAGGCGATGTCCGATTTCCTAGCAGAAATGGCCACGGTGGAGGCGCCAAAAGACGGAGGAGGAAGCTTGAAACTCCACGTTGACGGATCATCCACCCAAAATTCGGGAGGAGCTAGCATCATCCTTGAAAGCCCTGAAGGAATCATGATCGAACAATCCATCCGATATGAATTCCCGATCTCCAACAACCAAGCTGAATACGAGGCTTTGCTACCTAGGCTAGCCCTAGCCCAAGAAGTCGGAGCGAAGACCCTCGAGATCTGCACCGACTCGCAAGTGGTAAGTTATCAGATCATTGGAACCTACCAAGCAAAAGATCCCCTCCTCTAGAGATATTTGGCCAAAGTAAAAGGAATAACGGAGATCGTTGACAAGGTGGTAATATCTCACGTTCCGAGAGAACGGAATACCAGATCTGACCTCCTGTCGAAGCTCGCCAGCACCAAGCCAGGGTCGGGAAATCGATCTTTGCTCCAAGGAACGGTGAGGGAACCCTCGATATCCACATCGGAAGTAGACTGCTTCCCGATATCCGAGCTCACGACTTGGATGACTGATGAACCCATATTTCATCATAAAATATGTGTTATATTTGATGGGTTTATCAACCTAAAACCACATAATTACTTGTGAATAACCATGTTTGTGAACCTTTGCCATGATTGTTCTAAGATTGATAAACTTGCTAATTTAGCCTTATAATTGAGTGAAATTAGTATAATCTCATCCCTCTTGGTACCTTGATATGTTTGCTAGTGTATTTCAGGATTTTAGGGATTGAGAAATGCTTGGAAAGGCTAAAGAGAGCATTGGAAGCAAAGGATTCATGAAGAGAAGCCAAGAAGAGAGGAATGTTGCTAGCAGAGTTGCTAGCAGGTTGCACAAGCAACTAGAGAAGCTGCCCACGCAACTCTGCATGTTGCACAAGCAACTCTGCTGGCAAGCAGAAGCTGCCCACGCAACGAGTAATGTTGCGCACGCAACTTGCTGACGCCAGAAGCGTTGCTTGTGCAACAACTGATGATGCACACGCATCCTACAGCACAAAATCACCCAAATTGAAGGCTAGAAGTGGAATTTCAAGTCTTAGGGCCTAGGCCAATCCTCTTTGATGTCCAAATTCACTCTATATAAAGGAAAAGTAGCTGAAGCACAAGGGAGGCTAGACACTACACACTACCATTAGGTTTATTTCCATAGTTTAGATAGGTTAGGAGGAATTTGTGAGAGTTTTCCATCTCTCTCATTTTCTCTCTTCTAGTTCATAGTGTTCTTCATTTTCTCTTCCAATTTCCAGCCCTCACTAGCCAAACTCTTTCATTTAATTCATGTTTGAATGCTTGTTAATTACTACTCTTGTTTAATTAATGCAATCTATGCTTGTTTCTTTCATCTATTTCTCTATTTCTCATCTCTAGCTTTCATGTTCTTGTGTTCTTATTTTCTTATTGCTGAAATTTAATTCTTGTTATGATCTATTGTTATTTTCTTGTTCCTTTAGTGATAATTGTTGATTCTCTTGCTTATTTACTTCATTGATCATCTTGATTTGCTATTTCTCTTGTTATTTACCATGTTTATTTACTACGCCCACCAAGTGTTTGGTGTTTTGTTTCTTATAATTATGGAGTAGTATTCTTGTGCCTTTGTCATGGGTTGAAGTGTGGATGATCTTAGCCACTAATCCCTAAGGATAAGAATGGGTTAAGTCCCGGGTTAAAACTGTTCTAATGACGCTATGCCAATGGCAATAACGGGAGAACCTTAAATGAGACAGACTCAATTAGGTGAAAAATTCACCATGGTGATTTCTTCCTGGTGACGCGGGATTTACTCGAGTTCTGTTGATACCTTGGTTCTACGTTATTGTGTACGCATAGGACGTTCGGAACGGGGTTAATTCCCCCATTCGACCGTTTGACAGAATGGGTTTTGTACCTTACGTGACAACCATTCATAATTGGGATTAGTGGCGAATGTTCTAGGCGTCACAAACAAGCTTAATTTGGATGTTCCCTTTCTTTAAGAACAAGAAGGAATCGTTGTAGGGGAACCCGAATAGGTTATGAATGTGAGCTAAGAACGTTCTCGTCAACAAAAATTGTCACAAGAGCTTGCAACGAGATTTTAAAACTACCGAGTACGGGACTCGGGTCGTTCCCCCTAGGAATTGAAATATTGTGGCTCGCGAATGGTTGTAAAAGTATCGGGGTTGCAATGGTTGAGTATCGGTAACAAGAACAAGAATAAGAAATAGCAAAAACTGATGATAATAAAGGTGCTTGGTTTTGGGTTGAAGTATAATGTGCCCCTGTGATCACCACTAATCCCAATTATGAATGGTTGTCACGTAAGGCACAAAACCCATTCTGTCAAACGGTCGAATGGGGGGAACTAACCCCATTCCGAACGTCCTATGCGTACACAATAACGTAGAACCAAGGTCTCAACAGAACTCGAGTAAATCCCACGTCACTGGGAAGAACTCACCATGGTGATTTTTACACCTAACTAAGTCTGTTTCATTTAAGGTTCTCCCGTTATTGCCATTGGCATAGCGTCATCAGAACAGTTTTAATTCCAGGCCTTAACCCATTCTTATCCTTAGGGATTAGTGGCTAAGATCATCCACACTTCAACCCATGACCAAGGCACAAGAACACTACTCCATAGTTATGAAAAACAAATCATCAAACACTTGGTGGGCATAATAAGTAAACATGGTGATTAGTAAGATAGAGAGCAAATAAAGATGATCAATGAAGTAAATAGGCAAGAGAATCAACAATTATCACTAAATGAACAAGAAAATAGCAATGGGTCATAAAGGAAAATAAAATTCAGTAAGATCAAAATGAGAACACAAGAACATAAAAGCTAGAAATGAGAAATAGAGAAAGAGATGAAGAAAGCAAGTAGAGATTGCATTATTAAAGCAAGAGTAGCAATTAAAAAGCAATTAAACACTATAATTAACTGAGAGTTTGGCTAGTAATGACTGAAAATGGAAGGGGAAATTAAAGAACCTAAGAGAGAAAATGAGAGGTATGAAGAACACTCCCAAAAACTCTCTAAACTATTTTCCAAAACTAAAATTGATCCTAATGTGTGAGTGTCCCTTGTGCTTCAGCTGTTCTCTCCCTATATAGACTAAATTGGGCTTCAAAGAGGTAAGGCATTGGCCCTCAAATGCGAAATTTCAAATTTTCCCTTCATTAATGTGCATTCTGTGTAACGGTGCGTACGCACTTATAGAGCTGCGCACGCACCTCGGTCTGGGCAACTTCCTCTTCATGAATCCTTGCTTCCAATGCTTTCCTTAGCCTTTTCCAAGTATTTTTCAACCCCTAAAGTCCTGAAATATGCTAGCAAACACATCAAGGCACCAAGTGGGATGAAATTATACAAATTCTACTCAATTAAGGCTAGTTTAGCATATATTTATCAATTAGAACAAATGTAGCAAAGATTCACAACCATGGCTATTCACAAGCAATTTGTGTAGAATTAGATTGATAAACCCACATATTTTAACACATATTTTATCATGAAATATGG
>JASCZI010122559.1:1751-12378 GCA_036250425.1 Stylosanthes scabra | reverse complement strand
ATATATATATATATATATATATATATATATATATATCAAATAGTGCAACTAGTGACAAAAAATAATTTCATAAATATAAATGATAAATAAAAACTCCGAAAAATGCAAAATGTGACAAAAATAACTAAATATTTATTCAACATATTTTATAAATTTTATTCGAATTATTCCTCAAAATATTTATATAACTATATAGAAAATACATACAAAATTAGAAAGAATAATTTATAGACATTTTTTTAAAAAATATCTTTTTGGCAATTCAGAAAAAACAATTTACTTGCTATAAAAACACTAAATTTTAATTTAAGGTTAACAATATCTTAATATTTTGGTTTATAAATTACTATATGAAAATTTGAATTATAATTTTTTAGTGAGAATATATATAACATTTGATTAATTTTTTATTTTTATTTTGTTTGGGGCTAAATATGATAAACGACATCATCTTGCTCACAGTAGTGTTACATCATTTAGCATCTAACAATTTTTAAGAGTACATGTTGGCACATAATGAACAACTCAGCTTAGCAGATTCCATCAAAACTCGACGATAAAGCATACGACCACGTTGTCTCATAAAATTCATAGACAAGGTTGATGTGTAGTTTTGTTTTTGTTTGTTTTTTTTTTTTTGTTTTTTTTTGTCAAGGTCCACGTTGACCTACTTGAAAATATATAGACATGTGTATGGAATGTACTTTCGAGTGGTTTTGAGACTACCGGCGTAACCGGAGGTGTCAAGACGAAAGGTTGGTGGTTTATATGAAATGTGGTTGTGTACTAGCAGAGCTTCGCCAAACAAGGATTTGGGAATTCTCCTAATGCAAGCAATGGGGTAGGGTTTAGAAGACGTACCTGAGGGGAGAGCTGATCCCCCCTTTATATACCCGTTGTGACCCCTATTATTTAGGGAATAAATCCGTACATGATCAATTCAGATATGATTTGATCTCATGTGGATTTGGTAAGTGAGATTTTTGGGCCGTTTTAGGATTCGAAAGGGAATCAGCCTATTTGTGCCAATAAAGAGATTTTGGTGAGGCTATTCTTGGATTTCGGCCTGCCAGGCCCAATATCCGGAACAGTTGCCCCAAACTCATGAAGTCCAACGTTTTGGGCTTCAAGAGTTCATCTTATCCCGAGCATCATGCCATTCGGTCGTTATGCCATTGGCAATCATTGGTGAAGATTCTTCTGGAAGCTTTTGGAAGATGAGTGGTCAGTTGGATTTGATGGTTGACGTCAAGCTTTGGAGATCGTGGGAGAGAGAGAATAACAAGTTCTCGTTTATTGTGTTTTAATGATGGGGGTTTAATTACTATGATGTCCCTACCATTATAAGGGAGGTTAAGGAAGGGAAGCGGTTTTACCCATTTTACCCTTCCTTATTTTCGAATTATAAGGGGGAGGGAAACAGTTTCCTCAACTTTTGGTCTTCCTCATTTCCGCTCTCTTCTTCTTTCGAAAGTTTCCTTCTCACTGTTTTTCTTCCACTCTTCCCCGCATCGGAGGTCTTTGCTTCGTTTTCTCCGCCGTGTGTAGTCCTACGTTTTCCAGGTAATCCTCCTGTACTGTGCCTCTTATGCATTGTTTTGTGGTGTTGGTTTTCGAAAGGTTGCTCCATTTTCGTCTTTGGTCTTAGTTTTTTAGGTAAGCTAGGTAGCTCCGGTTGGCGTTAGTTACTCATTTGCTAGGTTAGGTGGTCTTGATCACCATGATTCTCGGCTGTTTTCCTCCGTTTAGGGCTGATGGGAACCATCTTTGGCGTTTGCTTCTATTTTTACTTCCATCATTTTTGAAATTCCGTTTTGAAAGGAAAGGGCCTTATGGTGTTCTTTTCCCCTTGGAATAGGTAAAGAGATGGCCGAGAATCCTCAAGGTGACTAAGAGGCGGCGGAGGCGGTTCAAATACCCCGCGAGCTGCCCTTTATTTATAGGTGGGTGTCCAACGATGTGTTGGGCATGCCATCGTCGTTGAGCGAATAATACCTCGACAAGTTGAAGCTCACCGGGGTTTTGTTCGGTGGAGGGGACTTGGAGTGGCGATATCGGGTTGAGGCCGCACATCGGGGGGAGAGGGTTTGCTTTCTGAATCTCGACCACCCGACTGTTCCACATTGGCTTTGGGTGAACGAAGTAATGTTCACCGAGTTTGGGATTTAGATTGCCTTCACCGACTTTCAACAGCACCTCCTCAATTGAACGTCGGTGGCCCCATCACAACTTCATCCGAATGTTTGGTCATCAATTCGTTGCTTTGAATTGGTGACCAAGTTTTTAGAGTTACCTCAAGACCCTGAGGTCTTCTTGTTTTTATTTAAATTTTATTCCTCCAACACTTCGGGCAAAACTAAGAAGGGATATATGTTGGTAAGGCCGACCAAATACCGTAAGCTCTTTGGCTTGTATGAAGACTCTTTTCACGACTTCAAAGGTCGTTATTTCAAGATCTTCCCGGTTGGGAATCATCGTCCTTTCTGGTTATCTTTGGCAGGGGATGGCCGATTCCCTCCGTATTGGAGTGATTAGGCCGGGTTTGAGATCGTCTCGGTGACGTATGAACGACTCAACACCGACCAAAAAGATACAACCGACATCGTTACCCACCTTTTTGCTAAAAATAATTTAGCCCCGAAGTCCCTTTTGGGTAACTAGGAGGAGGCTCGGAAAGCCATTGGTAATGCCTATCTTTTTCTGAAATAGCTTTCATTGTTTTGATTTTTGCTTTTTGTTCTAATTTAATCCTTCTTTGTTTTCCTTTTTTAGTGGAGATGGCAGGAAATGACGTGACCTTGTCTCGCCTCCGCCGACTCGTCCGTCCTGCTCTCTCAGGTCTGCCGCCCTCTGCCTCAAGTGTCGTCCCAGTTGGTAGGGCTCGAGCGACCTCGGCTATGTCGGCTAGCAAGGCTTAGGTTGAGCCGGACAGCGGAAGCTCGAGTAATGTTGTCAGCGAAACCGAGTGGCTGGTTGAGGTATCTTCTCCAATAAGGGAAGAGATTCTGTTGCCTCCTCCGTCTCCGAAGAGGCGTCGTTCTGTGACTGAAGGTTTGGTTGATCCGAAGAGGCCCCAAACGTCGGAGGGAGGGTCAAAGGATGTTTGTCCAATGGACCATTCGTTCGACGCCTTGAGTTTTATTGAGGCCAATTTGTTGGGACTATGGGCGCAGGAGGTTCTCTGGGACTGTGATCCCATTGAGAGCGTTCGTTGGGCCGAATGGGCCGTTCGGCCATGTTAAGAGCGGCGACAATTCTGAAGTCTGTCGAGCCTCATTTGACTGTAGCGGAAGAAGTTCAACGTCGGAATGATAAGCTAATGGGCGACTTGAAGGTGCTTAATCTTCAAAAGGTCGTTCTTGAGAAGCAGAAGGGTGAGGTTGTTGCAGCACAACGGAAGGCCGAGGAGGACCTCAAGTCGGATGGTGTTGAGTTGGAGGACCTTAGGAAGGAAAAAGATGGGGAGATTGAAAGACTTAAGCATCGGGAAGAGGAGATGGCTTCGGAGGTTGAGAGGCTCCGAGGTTTGGTTGCAGAGGAAAGGCTCCAGGCTGATCTTTCCATGGTTTCTGTTTCGAAATTGCAAAAGCAATGCGAGGAGTTAACCGAGGATGCGAAGGCCGCCATATCAATGACGGAGGGTGCCCTCAAGGCTCAGCCTGCGATCCTTGCTCTGAACTTTGATTTTTCTCAAATCAGCTTTTTCAAGGACATTGTGGATGGGAAGGTCATTGATCCTTCCGACTAGCTTTCTATATTTAGCTCCTTTGTTTTTGATATTTTGGACAATTGTAGTATCCTCAGGGACCCGTCATGCCTTGAATTGGGGCGGGTTTTCCTTTTGATTTTGCATTTTGATGAAACTCTAATATTTGATCCCGTCGTGCCGTATTTCCGGGTCGGGATCAATCTAACCAATTTTATAGCTATGTGTTGTTTGCAAAAACTATTGTTTGGTACTTTAGTCGGTTTACATTTCGATGCTTTGGTCTAAGTTAATACTTAACTGTTTTTCGGTCTAGGTTAATATTTTGATTTTATTCTTCGCGAAAAAATCGTGTTATAGATTTAACCTTAGAACAAGTTGTGGACTTAGGTTCTGGGATTGTGGACTTAACCACTCGTTTCAAGAACCGAAATGAATTGTTGCTCCTTTCGGAGAACGATTACTAGAATTTGTCTAAGTTACATACGTTAGCCATTTTCTGTTTTATTTGCAAGGGGAGTGATCAGTTCTCGATGTCGCCATTTGTCATCTTTCATGGAGACCGAGTGTATTTCGTAGGTCGGAAAGGTAAGAGAGAAAAAAGTTGGTTTCGCAGAACCATAAATGGCGGGTTGGCCCGTAATGCCGTAAATAAGAATTCGTAAATAAACATTGAATTTTTTGAAACTTAGGGTCTCATTAAAACCTTCCAACCTCCTGGTGTGGGATACCTCGGATAGGAAAAAGAGTACCCGATTTTATTGAATCCAAAACGAAATTGGGAAGTGCAAATATGAAGAGAAAAATGGAGCCTATCTTAGAATTGGGAATGCACTGAACTTAAATGAATAGGGAAAAGAGGGGGTCTAAGAGTAGAATCGTCAGAGGTTGGCAGCGTTCCAACTTCTCGAGAGTTCATCCCCATTGAGCCGCTCCAACTTGTAGGCTCCTTTTCCTAAGTCCGAAGTTACGCTGTATGGTCCTTCCAAATTGGGGGTTAGCTTGCCTTCTCCCGGGGTTGGGGGTCCGATGTTGTTCTGTCGTAGGACTAGGTCGCCGACTTCAAAGTGCCTCTTGATCATCCCTTTGTTGTACCTGATGCTCATTTTTTGCTTTAAAGCTAGCTCGGCCAAATGTGCCTTGGTTCAGACTTCATCTATCAGATTCCACTCCGTCGTGGTGTCTTCCGAGCCGAGAAGCAATCGGGGACTAGGTTTACCGACCTCCACGGGAATGATGGCCTCGACCCCATAGGTAAGTCGAAAAGGCGTTTCCCCTGTGGATGATTGGGGAGTTGTCCGGTAAGACCATAAGACGGAAGCCAACTCCTCTGCCCAGAGGCCTTTGGCGTCGTCAAGTCGCTTCTTCAGCCCTTTCACTAAGATTTTGTTTGCTGCCTCCACTTGGCCATTTGCTTGAGGATGTTCGACCGAGTAAAAGCGTTGGTTGATTCCGAGTTCCATAGCCGACTCTTTAAATTTGCGATTTGCAAATTGGGTTCCGTTATCCGTGATAACGATTGACTGTATCCTGAATCTGGTGATGATCTGCTTCCATACAAACTTCCAGCAGCATACCGCCATTATGGTGGCCAGGGGTTCTGCCTCGATCCACTTGGTGTAATAGTCAATTGCAACGATCAGGTATTTCCCCTGGCCGGGTGCCAATGGGAAAGGGCCGACCAGGTCAATTCCCCATGTACCGAATTGGATGTCGAATTGGGATAACTCGACCGCCCAGTTAAGCATCCGTCCTGTGAGATACGGCTTCTGAATGATACTCCGGATAGCCTGATCTGTCCGCACAATTATAGTGTGACTTTGAAAGTATTGTCGGAGGCGCCTAGCCGTAAGGAGGAGGGCAAAGGGAAACTTCTCTATCTTGGTGTATTTTAGTTCGGCTTCATGCAATACCCGACTTATGAAGTATACTGGCATTTGGCCTCCCGACTCATCTTCTCGCACTAGAGCCGCTGCGGTGGATTCATCAGTGATAGAGAGGTAGAGATATAGAGGTTCCCCTTCTATGGGTTTTGAGAGGATCAGAGGTTCTGCGAGTAATGACTTGAACTCTTTGAGTGCCTCTTTGCACTCTGGGGTCCATTCAAAGTCGATTCCTCTTTTCATCAGCTTGAAGAAGGGAAGTGCATTCTTGGTCGAGGCTTCGAGAAAACGGGATAGTGCAGTTAGCTTGCTGTTTAGCCGTTGGACCTCTTTCAAATTTGAGGATCTTGGCAATTGCAGAATAGCATTGCACTTTTCCAGGTTTGCCTCAACTCCCCTTTGGGTGATCATGAATCCCAAGAACTTTTCGACTTCCATTCCGAAGGCACATTTCAATGGATTGAGATGCATCTTTTATTTGCGCAAGGAATTGAAAACCTCTTTAAGGTCGGATATTAGGTCATCAGGATCTTCCATTTTTACCAACATGTCATCGATATAAACTTCGATCATACGACCGATCAGCTCTTAAAAAATCCGTGTTACCAGGTGCTGGTACGTTGCTCCAGCATTCTTGAGGCAAAAAGGCATAGCCGTATAGCAGTAGGTTCCGTCTGGGGTTATGAAAGCCGTTTTCTCTTCACGGGTTTGTGCATCGGGATTCGTTATATCCAGAGTAAGCATTCATGAAGGAGAGGTATTGGTAGCCAGATGAGGCATCTACCAATCCGTCAATGTTGGGTAGTGGGAAAGCGTCTTTTGGGCATGCTTTATTCAGGTCGGAGTAATCGACTCACATTCTTCACTTTCCATTGGCTTTCTTCACGAGGACGACATTGGCTAACCAAGTGGAATATGGTAGTTCTCTGATGAATCCTGCCTCTATTACTGCTTTGGTTTGTTTATTCACTTTGAGAGCTCTTTCATCGGACATGCGCCTTTTCCTTTGAGCCACGGGTTGGTGATTCGGGTCCACGACAAGGGAGTGCGACATGACCGACGGGTCAATTCCCGGCATATCTGCCGGGGTAAAGGTGAACAGATCTCCATTTTCCTTTAGGAACTGAGAAAGTTGTTGCTTGAGTTCATACGGCAAGTTCCGATTCAAGAACGTGTGACATTCCAAGGAGTCTCCAATTTGAATTTTCTCTAGGTCGCCATCAGGTTTAGGTCGGGGTTGCTCTTCAATCCGAGCATCTAAGTCGGCTAGGAAGATCCCGGTAGCTTCTCGGGAATTCTTCTGTAAGGCAAGGTTTCCATTGCTACATCTCTTGGCCGCTTCTCGGTCACCGAAGACTGTTTCGACCTCCCCTGACTCAGCTTCATATTTCATCACCAGGAATTTGGTAAGCACAACACCTCCGAAGTCATTGATGGTTTTTCGACCCAAGATGACATTGTAAGCCGTGAAATCCTGCAAGATGACGAACTCGGCCATAACGGTCTTCCTAGTTTTTCCCGACCCAATAGTCATCGGAAGGTCGATGCTTCCATCAGGCTTGATGAAGTTGTCGCCGAGTCCCATGTCTCCGGGTTAGTGAGTCTTTAGATTGCTGTTCTTGTAGCCGAGAGCGTCAAAAGCATTTCTGAACATGATGCTCGAATCTTCCCCGGTGTCTACCAAGATTCTGTGAACCAAACCTAGTCCGAGCTTGGCCGAAATCACCATTGGTGAATCGGAATCTGCTAAGCCATGCACAAGATCTTCTTTCCAGAAGGTAATTGTTGGAAATTGTGGAGGGGGTTCGAACCGTGGCTAGAATCTTCAAGTCTTTCTTGAGGGATGATTTGGATTTCTCCGTGGCACTTGAGCCGGTGATAATAGCGATTTCCATGACTTGTTCATCATTGTCCTGACAGAATCTTGGATTCCGAGATTCCGGCCTTGGGGACCGCTCCCTGTCCGAAGTCCTCGGTTCCCGGATAATCTGGATGAACTCATTCAGCTTGCCGTCTCTGATGGCTTGTTCGATGGCGTCTTTTAGGTCGTAGCAGTCTTGAGTTTTGTGTTCGTATCCTTGGTGGTAATCACAAAACGAAGATTTGTTCTTTGCATTCTGAGTTCTTCCTTTCAATGCCCTAGCTTTGGGGAGGATACGCTTTTCTGAAACTTGGTGATAAATCTCCGTGATGGAGGCCATTAGTGGAGTATAGTTATCAAACTTTTGCTTCGGCGATTTCGGGTTGCCTCTGGGTCCATTTTACCGATGGTTATCCCTGGGGTGGTGTACCTACCCCGGACCCTGGGGAGCCGTATAGGTTTGGGCATTTTTCGTAGCTGCTACCACCCGATTGACCTCCTCCCGGTGGATGAATTCTTTGGTGATGACTTGCATTTTTTTCGAGTCCAGACCGGCTTGGTCATTAACTGTTTCCTGAATTCATCATTGGCAAGGTCATTTGTGAGACATAAGCTGGCCACCCCATCGACCAATCCGTCGATTGTTTTACATTCAGCCTTAAAACACTCAATGTATTTCCTGGTGGTCTCGTTAGGCTTTTGAACGACGACTAAGAGGTTGATGGGATGTTTGGTGTTGTCAATGCTTGTGGTGAACTCGTTCAAGAACAATTCCTTTATCTCGGAATAGCTCGAAATTGAGCCCGCCGGCAGGGAGATAAACCATTGGCTCGCCAGGCCGGTAAGAGTGGTAGGAAAAGCTCGACACTTGACCTCGTCCACCTTGAGGATCCAACTTGAGAATGGCGTATGGCCGTCAATGGGTGGGGTTACATCCCGGCCTCTGGTCTTTTTATACCGCCTATAGGTTCTTCGGCCTCCGTTACGATCCCTTCCCGAGGAGGACTCGCTATCATCCGAATTGCTGTGAAGACGTCTTCTCCTTGGAGGGGTATGAGGTCGTTGAGTTTTCCTTGGGGGAGAGTGAGACCGAGATCAGGAACGTCGTCTGGGAGGAGTTCGTCCACACGACTGTAGATTTCGCGTGGTGGTCCGAAGTTCGGCATTTTCCTTCCTCAATTCCCGAACTTCCAGTTCCATCGATTGCATACGATGTCTGAGTTCTTGGGCGATCTGGGATTCGTCCGATCCGATTCCTCCGAATGGTCGGGAGGTCAGACCACCTGGACCAATCCTATCGAAAGCACTTTGACGATTGTCGGGGTTTGGATTGTGGGGGTGGCGGCTGTCCGTTCTGGACGCCACCCGAATCTGTATTAACGTTACCGATTCCGGCAGCTTCATTAGTCGTGGCATTAAGGTCTAGTTCTTGCTATTGTGACTCGCGTTGCGGATCCCGGCGTCGATCGTCGTCGGAGTGGTCGGTGTAAACCACACCCTCCTCGTCTTGATTCGCCATCGTCGGTCACGTCCATCGATTGCATACGATGTCTCAGTTCTTGGGCGATCTGGGATTCGTCCAATCCGATTCCTCCGAATGGTCGGGAGGTCGGTCCACCTGGACCAATCCTATCGAAAGCACTTTGACGATTGTCGGGGTTTGGAATGTGGGGTGGCGGCTGTCCGTTCTGGACGCCACCCGAATCCGTATTAACGTTATCGATTCCAGCAGCTTCATTAGTCGTGGCATTAAGGTCTAGTTCTTGCTATTGTGACTCGCGTTGCGGATCCCGGCGTCGATCGTCGTCGGAGTGGTCGGTGTAAACCACACCCTCCTCGTCTTGATTCGCCATCGTCGGTCACATTGAGGTGAGTCCCCACAAACGGCACCAATGTACGAAATGTACCTTCGAGGGGTTTTGGGACTATCGGCGTAACCAGATGTGCCAAGACGGAAGGTTGGTGGTTTATGTGAAAGGTGGTTGTGCACTAGCAGAGCTTCGCCAAATAAGAATTTGGGAGTTCTCTTAATGCAAGCAATGGGGTAGGGTTTAGATGACGTACCTGAAGGGAGAGCTAATCCCCCCTTTATATAACCGTTGTGACCCCTATTATTTAGGAAATAAATCCGTACATGATCAATTTAGATATGATTTGATCTCGTGTAGATTTGGTAAGTGAGATTTTCAGGCCGTTTCAGGATCCGAAAGGGAATCCAGCCTATTTGTGCCAATAAGGAGAATTTGGTGAGGCTATTCTTGGATTTGGGCCGGCCAGGCCCAATATCCGGAACAACATGTATCTTTTAGTTTTTTTTATAAATTAGTACAATAATAATATCTTTTATTGAATTTAAATAAGAGTTTAATTTTATTAATGTATTGATAATATAAAATATTTTAGCCATATCATATAATTATATTTATTTTTTTATAATTAATCATGAAATTAATAAAAAAATTATTTTTTATGATGTGACTAATGATCATTAGATTAAATCCTTTGAATAATGTTGTTTTTTTTTTTTTTTTAGAAGAAGAAGTTGTAGACTTGTAGCTGACTAGCTGATGACTCATTTGTAATGGCAAATTTTGGATTCTGGATATTTGGAAAAAAATTAAGTATCACATAAATTGATAACATAACTTGCAATTGTATAGTCTAAAACAAAAATTGCAATTGTATGGTATGAAACTTTTGGTAGGGAATAGGAATGCGTGATAAATTAATGAATAAGACAAGTGATTGCTATAGCCGATACATAAATAATTAAAACACGCTTTTCTAGATACCATAACGGTTGCCATCAATGCTGTTATATGAAAATATAATTAAATATTGATACTTATATTTTAAATAATTTATTTTATTGTTCCAATTCTTATTTAATTATATATATATATATATATATATATATATATATATATTAAATTATACCTATAAATTGTTGTATATAATTTCATTAGTCTTGTTATTCAAATATTTTAATTCTAAATTTTATGAATTACTTAGAATTTAGATCATTGATGATAGAATGATTTCTTGAATGAAAATTCTTTTTTTGTCTTTCTTTGAACGAATATTAGAAACGAATCTTTGTTTTAACTTTTCTTTTAACAACATTTTTTTACGTCTTTTCTCTTTTTCTATTAAGTTTTTCGTTGAAAATTTTGTTTT
>JASCZI010122549.1:651-12464 GCA_036250425.1 Stylosanthes scabra | reverse complement strand
TTTGCTATTATGCTCATCCTCAAATCCTTTGATGGTTTGTCACTTATCAAAACCTAAACAAATAAGCATTTGCATATATATATATATATATATATATATATATATATATGTATATATATATATATATATTGTAACATGATTTACAGATTAGGGCTTAGTTACACTAGATTCGTTGTGCTTGATAACTGAGAACCTAGAATTGGTATTCGAATGTATGCATTGACCCTCAAGGGAAAAACATCTCCGGATCTCTTAACAGTTTTCTCATCATCGTTTACACCTCAAGTAATATTCTGTTTTCTCTCTTAATTGATTTTCGAAATTCTTAGTTTTCAAATACTTCAAGTTTTTCATTAGATCTAATTAGAAGAATTAATTGGTAGTGATTGCTTAGTCCTTTAATCCTTGAGGGATCGATACCCACTTCACCGTGGTATTACTTGATACGATTCGGTATACTTGCCGAGATCTAGGGTTTATAAAAAACAGCCATCAATTGGTAAAACCACTTGTTCACCTAGAATTATTGTATTTTTATCGTATTAGTACATATAATTTTAGAGAAATGGTAGATAACCATCCATTTTAATTTATTTTAACCATCATTTCTACTCATCAATTTTCAACACTTTTAATTTAGAGTTTAACATTTCATTTTAATTAACTCTTTCATTGTTGATGGTTAAATGATGGTTAGAATAAATTAAAATTGATTGTCATGTGGTATTCCTCGTAAATTTAATATCATGGAGTATCAAATGCGAAAATTTAATTTGGGTCATTAAAATTCACATTTATGATACTTTCTAATTTATTATAGAAATCATCCTTTTTACGAAAATTAAGGAAATATAATATGTCCACATACATTGATAGCCCATGTATGCTTAATTAATTACCTTTTTTTTTTTTGGGTATAGTATGCCAATATCTAAATTCATTTCACATATTAAGAACTAATTAATATATATCAATTAAATAAAAGTAAATCTTGATAATTGAATATTGTGCAATAGTAAAACACAAGTTAATAATTTATTGCCGCTATTCGTAATATATTGGAGTTACAAAAGTTAAGCAATATATAATTTGTATTTTGTAAGAAGTAAAAAATAATCACTTGAAATATATAGGTGAGATAAAAAAAAATAACTACAAATGATAAAAACGTTGAAAAATTCCTCAAACAATGACATTAATTTGAAGGAAATAACAAAAAAATATAGAAGTATATTTTTTAAAAAAATTAACTTAACAAAATAGATATTTTTCCTAAAAAGTTGGCAATTTTACATTTAATAGATTTTGTCTCTTTTTTGTTTCGATTTTATTCCCACCAAGTGAATGATCACAAAATTCTATTTTAAAAAATGGAAAATCAAATTCTCACTAATTATTTATGGACACTTTTTAAATAATCATATTATCTAAATATTTTACCTAAATATTTTACGAGAAAAAAAGACAAGATACTCAAGACATTTGCCACTTTTGAAAAACAGTAATATTTTGTTATTTTTGTTGAACTAACATTATGAGTCTCAACGGTAAAGAAATAAGTATCTGAAAAAGGGTTTTATATTGGGCCAACAATGAAAAAAAGTCTTATAAAATCTTAAATTCTTTTAATATATAAGTAATTTTTTATGGTGATAGTTTTTTTAAAATATTATAACTCATAATATTATTTTTTTTTTTGGTGACAACTCATAATATTATCAGTGACTGTTAAAAGGATGCTTGAATTAAAAAAAGTTATACGTTTGAGAAGAGGAAGAGATAACACCTAAAAAAGAGTTCTATAAGTCTTCAAACTCTCTTGTCATATGAAGTAAATTTTTTTTTTTTTGTCATTTTAATATTGTGTGATTTTTTATAGTTTGCTATGTAAAATTTTTCTTGAACTCTATAATTACTCTTTTACATTTTTTTTACTCATCTACTTTGTTTACGATAACTTGCCACTATCATTGAGGTTTATAGAAGTTAACATATAACGGATATGAGTATGACAAGAAACGTAGAAAACAAAATAATATTATATTTATTTCTTAAATAATGTTTTGTGAAAACTATTTTATTTAAGAGTAGAGAGAGCGTAATAATGACAAAAAAAGGTAATAAATTTTGTTAGGTCAATAAGTTACTAAATGAATTGATTTTGATATTTATGAAAAGACGAAAAATAAATTTAGTCAAAAAACTCAAATTGTAAAATAATATTGGAGATTCTGAATAACGATAGAGAGTCTGAATTTATCTTTTTAATTATTTTATAATATCTGAATAAAATAAAATTTAAATATATTTATTTATTTTTTGAAGAGATAAAAAGTTAAAACCTTTTAAAAATTTAAAAAAGGGAAGTTTAAAATGATCAAATTTCCAATAATTTTGTTATTATTATTATTATTGAAAAATGTTATATTACCGTGATATTAATTTATTTCAGCTATTAATTTTGGTCATCAACTCTCTAACACTTAATAATTTAATATTACATTTTAATTACCACTTTTTAAAATTAATGAATAAGCAATAGTAAAAAATAATAAATTAATTGCCATAGCATTCCTTTCTTTCCTTGTTGTTATTATTATTCTTATAATTAAAATTTGTTTGAAAATAAGAAATTATTTACTACTTTATATAGTAAAAAATGCATCTTTCTTGCTCATATAACCCGGTTCTCGAATCGAAGTTGGATACGCATTGTCCAAAGATGAAAGCCATTTTTTCAGTTTCTTTCATTTTCCTTGTTCTTTCTGCCGGTATTGGTATGTTATCTATCTAGATTTTTAATCTTTTCTGCTCGTGGGTTGGTTGCCTTCAAGAATATCTGTGTCAGAATAGTAGTAAGAATTAATATTTTTTTCTTCTTTTGGTCACAGAAAATGGAGGGTTGTTAAGAGTTGGGGAGATGAAATGGTGCTATGAGGAACTCTCTTATTGCGGAGGCACTAACAAGTGCGACAGCGATTGCAAAAACAAACATGGAAAGCTAGCAATCGGGACATGCAATTTCATTCTGTTTTGTGTGTGTAGTTATCCCTTTTGTTAAAGCTCTATTACTTGTAGTCCTTTGCCTGCAATGTTGTCTCGAGTAGTTTTAAATAATGGGCAGTGACAAATTTCAACATATACAGTGAATTTGTTAAATGCGCTTTCTTTTCTTTTTTCTTGATTATTAGAATCGAGTATGTCTAACTCAATTCCAAATGTTAACTAGGAAAGGATGCTTCACATTTACGAAGAGATTTTATCCTTAAAAAATGGGAGACTTCAGACTTGTAATACACTACCATATCATTGAGAAATGTGCGCGTGTCCTTTCCACCTAGTAATGATTATCTGAAACATAACAAAAATTAAGTGAATCTCACTCAACTCTAAAAATTAATGTGTATAAACTATAAAGTCTTTAGAAATCTTATTCTCGGAGAACGTGGATATGTAGGATATGTGCATCTAGCTGTCAAATTCATAGTAGTTTTGTGCCTCTGTGATGTCAATACAGAAAAGCATAAACTAAAACTATACTTCAAAATAATATGATTATTGTGTGTCAAATTAATAAGTTAATAACTTCAATAATTAAAATGTTCAGGAATTCTTATTTTGATTCTAAATCATCTCTCTATATTATTTGTTTGCTTTATAGACATAGCACATCAACATTCCTCCAGCTGAATCCAGACTCAAGGTATCTAAAACTTGGTGGCAACCAAATCTAACACAGAACAACCTAACGTAGTAGGAGGAGGCTTAATCTCATAATAGCTCCACCCACAAAGTATAGTAAGGTTGCCGAAAGCACAGTTGAACACCCAAGAGGTTGTTAACACTTAAAACCATAACACTTCAAGTACGGATCCATAATTCACACACCTTACAATTAAATTAAGGGTAATGATATGCTTACTACTCAATTTGGAACCATTACTGTGAACACCTTATAATAAAATTGTTTACAAATTAAATATATAAACTATGAAATCTAAGTAAAGAGAAACTGAAAGACTGAAGGGTGGTCAAAATGTCATAAGAAATCTTTTATTTTCTCTCTACTCATATTTCATAGTTCAAATTTAACTTGCAAACAATTTTATTATATTAAGTTGCTTTTCAAAGACATGAACTTTGTCCTTTTTGGCTTATAAACTACCACTGTCCCACCATAGATTAAGCGCACCACCATAACTAGCAGCAGCAGACCCCGGAGGCTAGGGAGAGGTGGGAAAAGGTAGGGGGGAGGAAATAGAACTGAAGGAACTAAAAGAACTATCTTGGTTACAATCTTGAGCCAAGGATGCTTTCTATTTCTTCATCCAGCTTTATCTTATCAATTTTCATACTCTCTAAAATCCCATCAACTCCCTTGCCACATCTAACGTATGCCTTAATCAATGGTAGATACTTGTCCCTGTTCATTGGAATCACATTCTTAAAGGAATTGACAAAATCTTCTATTTCTTCCGCATCTCTGTTAGTAGAAGCCCAACTCAATATGCTGGAGATGATATTAGGTTTCGGTCTCCAACCTTTGTTCTCTGCCTGTAAAGCCAACGCTTCCTTCATGCACTGAAATGCCTTCTCCATGTTCTCGTTCGCATTATAACCAGACGCGATGATCGACCAGCTGTTAGGAGTAGGAGTTTTCCCTTTCTCAACCATGCTTTGGAGCATTCTTTCCCCCTTTTCAATCAATCCATTTTGAGAATACCCAATCAGGAGGATGTTTGGCACTCTGAAATCATAATAGTTGCCCGACGATTCCCACTCGCGAAGCAACTCCTCAGCTTGACCAAACTCCCGGAGCTTCACCAGACAACCTAGCATGGTTACATATTCCCTGTTGCGCTGCTTCTTGCAGTTGGATTTCTGGAGTTCCCAGAGTCTCATCATTTCTTTCTTGTTCCGCAGACTTGCATAATGTGAAATCAGATGGTTGTAGGCAAGAGTGTCACTTTTATCTGCCTTATCCTCACATTTCTTCAGGTAGAACAGAGCTTTCTCTTCGAGACCCTCCTTTATGTAGAAGTTAGCAATCATAGAATACATCGGCCAATCTGGGCTGATACAACTGTCATTTTCCATTTCCTCCAATATTTTCTCCACATTAGCGAGGTCAGATCTTGCACCATAAGAGTTTATGCAGAACTTGTAGCTGAAAATGGTTGGAGACACGCCATCCTCTTTCATTTGTGCCAGAACACCGGGGACTTTGTCGTATAGATCTTTTTTCATGTATAGACACATTATATTATTGTAACTGAGAGAAGAAGCAATACCCATCTCCTTCATCTTCTGCATCTGGGAGAGTGACTTATCAACTAAGCCTTCCCTGACATAACAGTTTAACAGAGCACCTTGAAGCTTTTCGGTTTTCTCTTGATCACTCAGATTTTGGAAATAGCTCTCTGCGTAGTCCAGTCTGCGAACTTTACCAATAAGATCTAGCTGAATGGCCTGGTCACTTGCTGAAATTGGACATAGTCCTTTGCTACTCATCCATTCAGAAACCTGAGCATGATGTGAACTTTCAGATTTTTGGTTTAGTAACTAAAACTGGTTCTAACAAACCAAATTGCTTACATCATTAACAGTTACTCAATTACTCTTTAATACGTTTTGTGTAAGTGGGAAGAACGGAATTTAGAAAGACAAAAAATGTATCACAACTGATAAAAAACAAAATGATAAGTTGATAACTATCATATAGAGTATAGAAACATACTCTGTTAAACAAGCAAAACTATATAATTACAAAGACATATCTAGGATCTATGATGGATATATAAGCTATACATCTTATCAAATATATATTATATATATAAGCTGTATATATACAAGATTAAAAGTGTATCAGCATATATATTCTAGATTTATTATTATTATTATTATTATTATTATTATTATTATTATTATTATTATTATTATTATTATTAGTTTATGGTGGATTGCTGGTTCCACAAATCAACATGACAACATGTATAAATGTAGCTCAGGCAGAAAATAAAATTTTAAAAACAAAGAAAGAAAAGATGAGACCTAAGAAAGAACCCTCTGCAAGGCCAAAGCTCTCATGTTCAAGCCCCAGGGCCTCACTATCGAGTCCCTCGGTATCAAGCTATGTTAAGGGGCTGGAGGAATTAGTCCAGCTACAATGATTAAAGTAAATAACCTCTACCATTCATTGCATTAGAACGGCTATTGTCCACGTTAAAGTTAAATGTTCTAAAGCTTTTTCTTTTTTTTTTCAAAAAAGAAAATTATAAATGCACTACAAAGGAATTGAAACTTCAATTTTTTTTAATTTTGGATAAAATCTTTTTATATTAAACACCTTAGCAAGGGAAATGGTTAACAAAACTCATTTATTATTCAGGCAGAGTGTTAAATATTCTGACGACTAAAGTGACAATTAGGTCTTGAGGATTTTGATCTCGGACTAATTAACCCTACAGAGAAAAAAGGGTATTCCAATATAGTAAACGGTAGACACATTATGTCTTTCATCAGTTAATCATGCAAGACTTAATGGCATTACTTACATGTGTACTGTTTACTACGTTTCCTTTCGCACTATCTATAGATGGAAGGACATAACATGTCCACTGTTTGTTATTCTCATTTCTTCGGGCTTAATTAGTCTAAGGTTGAAATCCTCATAATGTAATTGTCACCCTACTCAATTTTGACCGTTAATTCAATCTATACTAGTTAGTTGATCATTAGCTATACAATCAGATAGACCGCTGCAACAATGGATACAAAAAACGACGTTGTTGCGCTTAAATTGGGTTGAAATGACGTCCTTCCAAGAGGTATTTAAGGGGAAAGTTTCTTACTAAATACTAAATACTCCTTAGAATGATGTGATTTCAACCCAATTTGAGGGGTCAATCATAAAATAGCGTCGTTTTGAGTATTCATTGCGGCAGGAGTTCCTCTATATCGATATAACATTAAGTCATAAATTTGAGGTACATCTCTACTAAATTTGGGACTAAACAGATTAAGGGACCAAATTGAAAATTAACTCACAATTTAGTTAGTAAGATAGTTGATGCATCAACACATTACATGCTACGTATACTGGTGTTCATGAAATCTCAACCAACGATTTTCACTGTTTTATAGAAGAAAGGAGAAGAATGGTTACCTCGAGTGCTTGATTGAAGCGCTTGTGAGAGCGGAGATCTTTCACAATGAACTGGAGCTCAGGAGCATTAACGGCATGGCCTTCTTGGAGCCAGTTGTCGAGGACGGGGACGACGCTAACTGAAGGGTCTCCAAGGGGACTGATGCGAGAGTAGAGGTTCTTTCGGTTGGTCCTCTTGACTTGATTATTCGTCGAGAACCATATCCTTGAATGTTGAAGAAAGGTGGACGTGGAGTTTCGAGACTTATGAAGGATTGCAGAGAACATCGTCGATGGCGTTTTCAAATGCACACCAGGTGTTTGTGAAAATGTTGAAGCTTGTTGGTTGCGTGGTTGTTCGTTGAGCCTTGAGACTAGGAGAAACCAGGAAAAGCATTGATAATTGAAAGCAAAAGGTTTTTTTTTTTTTAAATTTTGGACGTTGAAAGCAAAAGCTTCTCTTTTTGGACATATGTGGGTGGCAGACGTGTAGCCTACACATATGAACTCATAAATCCAAGACCTAAGCCCAATAAAAAATATAAAAGTAAAAAGAAAAATTCACTATATTACACAGGAGGGAAAAAAATGGGGGGAGGGGGGAATTAAAAGTAAAATGAATTAGACTCAATTTATGTATTTATTATCAGTTTTTTTTCAATAAAATTTAATGTGTTTATCAACTGTCCATTATTAGTTCTTCTCTTGTGTTTTCCTCTTGTGTTTTTTAGACGAAAAAAAAAAAAAAGAAATAACCTCCCCCATAAAATTTGACACAAATATAAAATTCAACCCTGCCAAGTGCTAAGTGCTCGGAGAAATCAACCATCAAATGATCAATTACTAGTGTAGTTAGCGCCTTGCCCAGGCAAAATAAATTAAATTTATAATAGTTCTACGTGAACAAATAATTTAACCAATTAAATCCAACTAAATTATTTATTCTATACTAAATATAAGACTATTTTGATATCAAATAAAACTTTATTTAGATATTATTTTTATGAGAAAGTTTAGGAGACAAATACAATTAGTGGCCAATGGAGCGCACAAAACTCTAACCCCCTTTTCTCCATAGAAACCCTAGCCCCTTTCTCTTTTCCTCCCTCCTCCCACTGTCACTGCCACCCACATCGCCGCCGCCGTTGCCTCCTCTTCTTCTTCCTCTTCATCTTCCGCCGCATGTGTCGTCACCGCCGCTGTCTTTTCTTCTTCTTCTTCCGTCGTGAAATAGATCTGACGAAGATGAAGATGGAAGATCCGACGAAGATCCTTTCTCTCTTCCTTCCTCCCTCCCACCGCCACTGCCACCCATGCCGCCACCGTCATCTCCTTCTCCTCTTCTTCTTCCACTGTCGCCGCCTTCTCTTCTTTTTCCATCGTGAAACAAATCCGACGAAGATGAAGATGGAAGATCCGACGAAGATTGAAGCCGTGAAGACGGATTGGCTTCGGTCTCGTCGGTGGCTCCGTCGTGGAGGTTCTTCTTCTTCTTTCTCTTTTTCTTCTTCTTCTTCCTCTTTTTCTTGTGGTTGTTGTTGTGTTGCGGCGGTGGTGGTGGTGGTGAGGTGGTGGTGGTCGTGCTGTTGTTGTTTTGGTGGTGATGGTTGTGCAGTTGGTGGTAGTTGTGCGCAGTTGGTGATGGTGATGGTGATGGTGGTGGTGGCGGTGGCGGTGGCGGTGGTGAGGTTACGGATGATAACTGTATTCTGTTTTGGATGATAAGTTGAATATGTTTAGGATGATAATTGTATTGGTCAGAGTTTAGGTTTGGGGTTACGGATAATAATTATATTCTGTTTCGCATGATAACTTGTATCTATTTAGGATGATAACATTTTTTAGTTTCGGATGATAATTTTGGTCAATTTTGGATAATAACTCCTAATTAAATTTACCGGCTCCCTAATTGCTCCCTAATCTTAGTTCCGTAGCACTATTATATTTTTATATTATTTAATACCAAAATAATATTTTATTTAACATAAAAATAAATAACTTAATTGACTTGATACATATATAGTATTTAATGGGATAATATTGAACCGAACATTAAAAATTGAATTTGACTAAGGTGACCCACTCATATCACTTCCACAGATCCACCCTTTATTGGTGCTATTAAGTTTCTTCCAATCTTATTATATCTTTGATAATATGTATAACAAACTGAGATTTATTTATTCTAAGTGTATGTTAACATCATTTTCACCTAGAATACATATTCTTCCTCGTGTAAATAAATAATAAATATAAATGTCATCATACAATAAAAGGAAAAGCATAAATTAAGGTTCAAGGGGTGCAAAATGCAAAATTTGTTAATAAGTATTTCACTTTATTATCAATGTGCCCTGTTTCCATCTTGACAATTTGTTATCAGTGAGGCTTGCATTTCATTTATATAGCAAAATGGCCATGAGCCATTAGAACCTTGAATCTTTCAATACGATCTATGCTTAACTAATACTATGACTGAACCACAGAGAAATTGAAAAACAAACGTCAATAAATACACACATAAACATAATATTATTTGGTTATATTATTTAGCATAATATTCACTCTTAACATAAGAGCTTCATATGATATAATCATTATATAAATTACTCTGATACTATAACATATGTAGCATTTTGTAAAATTTTGGGTGGGGAAGAAAAGGGTGGGGAAGAAAAGGGGTAACCTTCATCAGTTAGAAGAGTTTGTTAAATTAAGGTTCCAGTATGTTAGAATCAGAAAAATGAGAGAAATTGAGAGAGAGATAATTCGTGTTTGTATTAATCTGTTTACAATGAAGAATGATCTATGTATTTATAGATCACAAAAGGAGAACCTACAGCTATTATACAACCACTATACAGCTAAGGTACAGCAATGAAGAACTTTACAGACTAGCACACTTACAATACAGCTAATAATCACTAATACAATAGCTAATAATCTAACATCCCCCCACAAACTCAAGTAGGTGATAAAGAAACCAGCTTGAGTTTGGAAACGAGATTGCGGAAGCGACCAGGATGATGAGCTTTGGTAAATAGATCAGCTGGTTGATCAAGAGTCCTAATGGATAGAAGTCGAAGAGCATCACGAACAATATGCTGACGAATGAAATGACAGTCAATCTCAATGTGCTTGGTGCGTTCATGAAATACATCATTATGTGCAATTTGAATAGCACTCCGATTATCACAGTAAAGATCTGTAGGAGAAGATTGACTAGTCCCTAAATCATCAAGAAGCCAACGTATCCAGAGGATTTCTGAAGTACTGTCAGCGAGAGCTCGATACTCAGCTTCAGTACTAGAACGGGCGGTTAGACTTTGCTTCTTGCTACGCCATGAAATGAGGGAATCCCCAAGAAAGATGCAGTATCCAGTAGTAGAACGACGATCAGTGGGATCTCCACCCCAATCAGCATCAGAATAAGCTCGGAGAATTAAGGACGAGTGGGCAGAGAAGCGTAATCCATGAAATAATGTACCCTTGACATAGCGAAGAATTCGAAGAACAGCTGCATAGTGAGTGGAACGAGGACTAGACATGAACTGGCTTACCAGATGAACCGCATAAGAGATGTCAGGTCGTGTAACAGTCAGATATATCAGACTTCCTACTAATTGTCTGTAGAGTGTAGGATTATCTAATACAGTACCATCCATCGGTGTGAACCGAACATTTGTCTCAAGAGGAGTGGATTCTGTACGATTATCTGTAAGGCCAGCTCGGGAGAGTAAATCAGAAGCATACTTGACTTGAGACAGAAACAAACCATCAGTTGAAGAAATAACTTCAAGCCCCAGAAAATAACTTAGAGAGCCAAGATTTTTCATCTCAAAATGATGACTAAGAGATTCTTTTAGATTAGCAATGCCTGATGTATCATCTCCAGTAATGATCATATCATCAACATAAAGTAAGAGAAGCACAGTACCATGAGTAGTCTTACGAATGAAGAGCGCAGAGTCATGAGGACTGGAAGAGAACCCAAGTTGACTTACAGTGGAGCTAAATTTTTCAAACCATGCACGAGGAGCTTGTTTGAGACCGTACAAGGCTTTCCGAAGAAGACAAACCTTGTGTGGTGGACAAGTATAACCTGGAGGTGGTTGCATGTAGACTTCTTCTGTTAAATCCCCATTAAGAAATGCATTTTTGACATCCATCTGGCTGAGTGTCCACTTTCGGCTAGCTGCAATGGCAAGAAGTGTGCGAACAGAAGTGATACGAGCAACTGGAGAGAAGGTTTCTTCATAGTCAATACCATATTCTTGAGTAAATCCTTTTGCAACGAGACGAGCTTTGTAACGTTCAACAGAGCCATCTGATTTACGCTTGATTTTGTAAACCCACTTGCTTCCTACAATAGTCTTGCCTGAGGGAGAATCAACCAAGTCCCAAGTATGGGTCTTTTCCAATGCCTGCAATTCTTCTTTCATAGCTAGTTGCCACTGAGGGTCAGAAGATGCTTCATGATAGGACTGTGGTTCATGTGATTGTATTATAGCAGAAAAACAATGATAATCGGCAAGATAGGGAGGAGCATTCTTTTTCCTTACCGGTCGGTCAGAATGAGTAGGATCAATTGTTGAAGAAGAATCATTGGGAACTTCAGATGTGTGGATGTATCAGGTGGTGTATCAGCTAAATCTGCATGAGGGTTGTT
>JASCZI010122546.1:1061-12486 GCA_036250425.1 Stylosanthes scabra | reverse complement strand
CAAACTTTGGTTATCTCTCAAATATGTGCATAAAACACTTTGAAATTGATATAGAATGAAAGTATAATAGCAAGAAGCTTTGGAATTGATCAAGTGTTTGAAATGATGCTTCAAACCATCTATTTATAAGCATCCCAAGCAATTTAGCCGTTATGAATAGTAATTCACTGTTCACTAGCCGTTGGAATAGTAATTTACTATTTACTGGCCGTAAAAACGTATTTTTACTTTTTACTAGCCATAAAAACGTATTTTTACTGTTCACAAAAGACATATATATATCAATCTGAAGCTCCGGACGTTAGCTTTCTAACGCGACAATAACTGTATCATTTGGAGTTCTGTAATTCAAGTTATTATCACTTAAGTGCACAAAGGTCAAGTTTGACAGCATGCACTAAGCTTTAAAACAACTAACAAGTTATAAAACTTTTACGGCTATAGTTTTCGTAAAACCTTTTCTTTAAAAACATTTTCTTGTGTGTGTGAGAGAGAGATAATGAACTTTGGTTCTTGACAAGAAGTTTACCTAAATCCTAAGATACTAAACCGTCTTCAAAGCTTGCGGACTCGTCTTCTTGTCTTATTGCTTGCTTCCAACGCTTATCCTCAACTTCAATGTTTGTTATTCATCAAAACCTGATCAAATGAACTTATGCATATTGTAACATGGTTAACATAAGTTTTGTTATGTTTTCAGATTTGGATGCAGTAACCCCCAAATCCTCATTCTTCCTATCATGGGTCGGGTTCACTTGGTGTACAAGGTTGGAGCTAGAGCAAGGCCCAAATCCAAGAGGATAAGGGCAGCTACTAGACGAGATAGAGATAGAGTCATCTATATCATTTGACCCTTCCTTCTTTTTCTCCCCATGTACACTCAGCCCATTTGCATAGTTAGGAATTTGAAGCCCAATTCCTCCCACCGCACAATAACCCATTTGATCCATTAGCACATCACTCATAGGATTTATCCCTATCAATGCACCTTCTATATTTGATAACATTCTAGTCTCACTTCCTTCATCATTATTCGAATTCAATCCCAACCCGCCGCCGCACGCATGATCATCATTAACTCCTTTCATATTCCCCAAATCAGTTTCAATGCACCCTCGGAAATAGGGATAGTGCCAACGATTGGAGAATTCAGAGAGTTGTTGTCCTCCTCCGACATTCTCGTTGCCACCACCGGCGACGTTTCCTTTACAACAGATCTTGATTTCGATTCATAACCCACCGTTCCATCACTCTCATTATTATCACTTGGATGAGCTTGCAGAGTGTAAATCTCACTGCCTACTTCTCTGACGTGAACCTCAAATTTCTTCTCCTCAAACTTAATGGTAACCCATTCGTTTATCAACTCCCATTCGAAACTATCCACTAAGAATCGGGCAACACTGAATGACATTGCTTCCTCTGTTCTGTCGTCCATAAGGATTAGCTTCCCCCATAGCTTAGCGATATTGCTAAACGTCGCTTCACACCATACCTGTACTGGCAAGCCCATAACCTCTAACAATATTCTTCTTGAATGGCTACTGAAGTAGTCCCAATGTGGTCTGACTTCGTCAAAAACTTCAAGGAGCTCAATGCTTGACACAGCTTCATCCCTTGCAGCAGCCGATTCAAAAGATATAAGACACCTATATGGCCCCACGTCCCTACACTCTATTAGTCCTGGGCCCTTCCACTTCTCTTATATCTGTCTCTCTGTGACTTTGAACTCAATTGGTTTCAAGCTTATTCCCATCAGGCTTCTGCTTAATAGTTCAAGTTTGCTTTCGCTGTTTTTAACTTCAACTTCTTTTCTCTTTTTGATGTCACCCACATTCACCTTCATGCTTACTCCATCGTTATTATCGTTCTTCATTTCCTTGTCTTTTCCCACTTCCCTCCAAACCTGTTTGAGTCTTCCACCTCATGCTGCATAGACAGGACCATACGTTTTCATACTTGTGTATTCTCCTCTTCTTGTAATTCGACTCCCTTCATTATTCCGTCCTTGCCTCCTAAACTTAGAGAACGTTAGGAACAGCTTTCTTCCTCTCCAGTAATTCCCATTCAGTCTCGCCACAACCCTTTTTGCCTCTTCAATGTCATCAAATCTCACGAAAGCAAATGGACATTTCTGCATCTTTCTTTTTTTTTCCTTGAGATGAACACATCCATTACCCTGCCATCTTTGCCAAATTCGCGGAACAAATCTCTTTTGAATATCTGAGCTGCCAGGTTATCCACGAAGATTGTGATAACCCCTGCTTCAAAGTTACCTAGCCATCGTTCCCTCCCCCCCCCCCTCTACGTTGATCCTCCGTTACACCAGAAGCACCCCACCCCACACTTTATTTCTTTGCTAAAGTTCTGAAGTCATGTTTATGTTAGAAGACCTAAGTCTTCTTCTATGATGCGGTTTGAAAGGAATTAGAAATGATTATTTTGTCCAAATTATTAGCGTTCACACAATGATGCATCATTAATTGAAGTCTAAAGTAATAATAAAAAATTATAAGATAGGTTTTTAATTTGGCAAAGTTGTCTAATTAATTATTGATTATTAATTTTTTTTAAATAACCATGGATTCGTCCTATTTTATTATGTAATTAAATATTTATTAAACTAATTAATTAAGACACCATTATATTTTCTTAGAATTTGTATACGGATAATGATGTACGAAGTATAAGCAATGAACAAGACATATATAACGTGTATTGATTATTATTATTATTATTTTGTCCAACATGTATTGAAAATAAAAACGAAGAATTAGACTTTGAAAGACAAAAATAAATAAAAGAAACAAAGATACAAAGAAAAAGTCACCCAAAAAAAAGGTGCTTGCTACAATAGGTATGCTAATTAATACCTATCGATATTTTAATTATTTTAAACCAATTAAAATTCTCCATGCAGTTTTCATTTATCACAATCAGCAATATCTTTTATTATTTATTTTTAAAATAATTATTTATCATTGTATATACTGAAACACCCTTATAAATTATTGTTAAATTATGAATTTATCCTTTTTAGTATATTTGTTAAATGACTAAATAATCATTTTTACTTTTATGACAATAATACCCTTCAAAACACTAATATACATACATATATATATATATATATACAAAATCCAAACCAGATTTTAATTTAATAATAAATAAAAAATCAAAAATCAAAATCATCATCATCAACAGCGCCATTCAACATTCAGCCCTGGTCGTCGCCGCACCCCCACACACTCACGCCCACCGCCCCCTCCACCACCATCCCGAACCAAATCTAACCGCAGGCACCACCACTCGCCATGAATCTCACTTTTCCCCTCCGCGTCCACGATAATCACCGCCGTCCATCCTTCGCGCTGTCGTGTTCGCCTCTGTGCTCCAGCCGTCGCGCACTCGTGTCCAGGCCCCGACCTCCAGCCTCTGCGTTGCAGACTTTGCGCCCTACGCTGTGCCTCCAGCATCCCGCCACTTTGCCTCCAACATCCCTTCTTCGTGCAAAATAGGTAGGTATTCCTCCTCCTGCAACATCTCTTTATTTGATTTAAGTATCCAACTATTATACTTGCTATTATTATTGTATTTGCTAGGAGTTGGGTCGTACTTTGTGTTCGCCAAGTTCTTGTTCGTAGAGAAATAGGCCTTTCTGCCAAAGAGTCGCAGGTTTGAACCTGTGCTTATTTCTTCTAGCAGTACTTAATAGTGGTTTCATCCTGAACTAAAAATACAGTATTAACCTCCTTGAAACATTTTTAACCCTAATTTTTTTGTGTTCAATTGGTTTTCTTATTTTGTCTTTTGTGCCATAATAAAAGGTTATGAACAAGCTGATTGGAACTATTTGTTATGATAATTTTTTCATTTATCATTTTCTCTTAATGCCTCAGGAGCAAGTACGAAGTGGTGATGCCAGTGCAACTGAGCTTTTTGAAAATGGTGCAGTGATGCTGCTGAGGAAGTTTTATCCAGCTGCTACCAAATTTTTGCTTCAAGCAATTGAGAAATGTGATGGGGATAAACAGGATCTTGCCCATGTTGGATGAATTTTATATACACTTGTTTGATTGCTAACAAGTTAAAATATGCATGGTGAATTTTATTTAATTCAAAAATAGCATAATGATGGAGTTCTATATATTATTCTACTTATAAACAACAATTATATATGACTTGTTGACTACTTTGCTAATGATCACATGGATGAATGAATATAGGTGTATAATATTCTTGGTGTCAGCTACGTCCGCGATGGGAAGGTTAACAATGGAATCGCTATGTTTGAGATGGCTGTAAAGCTTCAACCAAGCTATGTCACAACATGGAATAATCTCGGTGATGCCTTTGAGAACAAAAAAGGATATAAGGCTGCTCTGAAGGCATTTGAAGAAGTCCTGCTATTTGATCCTAACAACAAGATTGCTTGGCCTAGAAGAGATGCTTTGAAGGACGAAGTTGAAATGTGCAAATGGGTTCCTTTCAAGTCCAAAAAGAAATAACGAATGCCATTGTCGATACTAAACACTACATATGGAAGACTTTTTAACATAACTTTCAGTAGCATACATGAGCTTTGATGAGAGAAGCAGTATTATCATATCTTGAAATATAAATTATTTATTATATGAAGTTATTAATTTGGTGTGTTAGGAGAGATTTTGTCATATCCCTCATAACAGATAGTTTCTTTTTTGTGCCTTTATCAGTTTGTGTGGATGAGAGAGAAGCAAATAGATGATGATGTAGTTATTGTTCAAACTGTAAACAGAGTTGATATTTCCTCCTTTTTTTCCTTGTGATGAATGGGAAAAAAGCTTCAATTTATTAGTATAATTTTTGGTAATAAGTTTTAGATGCAAGGGACAAATTAAAAATCAGCTATTAAAGATATTGGACTAAGAAATTAAAGAAAGAGAAATAGTCAAACGATTGAAACATTGACCTCTACATATTACAACCAACATGATAGTCACAAGAGTGAAGAATCAACTATATTACTTAACTCTAAAGCTATCTGTTTTCTTCAGTGGTTTCAATATTCTTTTTCACCAAATGTAGATCAGAAACAAAATCATTGCTCATAATAATTACGACCAAGTAACATTCTCACGGTTGTGTTCACATCAATTATGCCTCGATAGCAGCATATTTAGTATTTCTTATTCTGCTTTACTTATTTTCCAAATTGCATTAGAGCCAAATATAAAATTATTTATAATTTTAGTTAATCATAATGGCCCTTGAGTGGTAATACGTTCACCAGCCTCCATGAAAGTCAAATTGTATGTTCTTCACATGTTTATTGAAGAAGGTGACATTACAGAGATCATCATAACAAAGCCATTGAAAATCTGCAACAGGCGTGAAGTTGATGATATATACTATAGTTAGATTAGGAATTTTCCTCCATTAAGTACCTTTACATTCATTTTTTTTTTTATATTAGCTTATAAACCTTATAGTGATTTAAGCAATATTTTGCTAAACTTTTTTTATTTTTTATTATTTTGTTAAATGGCTGCTCAGCAGTCTTCCTTAATTGACATGAACTTATTATTAAAGCCTTTTCCTTAAACCTTCAAAGTTTGTTGTGTTGAAATTTTTGAAGAAGCTGTGGCATTTGCTCTGAGTGAGCTTAATGACACAACTAGGTGTGGTGCAATGCTTCTATGTTTTTGATTGCCGGCAGTGCTTCTATGTTTGAGTTGTCATTATTGCTTTTTCAGTTTATTCCTCAATACTAGGGTATCACCCGCGCGCTGCGCGGGATACCATATTGTTTTATTAATCCTGTTTAGGTTAATTATGGCACAATTATGAGGTCCTATTTTTTCTTAGTGAACAAAGTCGTATTACTGCGCACCCATTGGTTATGTGTCTTTATTTGTACTATTGTTATTTAATAAATCACTCTAATGAGTAACAATTAATTTGGCGTGCATTTCTTATTGTATATTCTTGTTATATTATATTATGAGTACTATTATTTTAAATCGCATAGATGGCAACTATCCTATGCAGATCAAAGGTATAGAGATAGGCTGTAATAGAGAAGATTGAAGAATAAATCAGACATAGGCATACATAATTCGTAATCTTAATTTTTGGTTCAATGTTTATTGTTGGGTTTATTTGTCTTAGATTTTAGCTGACTTTTTTAAGTTTACATTAATGTAGGCCTTATAAAACACAATAACTGATAATATTGAACGGTTTAGGGTCTTTAGTGCACGGCTTTTTTGTAAGGCCCATATGGTCACTGCCATGTTCTTTGAATATATCAATTTCAAATAAGCTGCAAGAAAAAGAAAGGCAATATAATCAATACACGCCAGTAAATAGGCAGTAGCTGTCATTGTACTCTTCTTCAACTAACTTGTTGACTCCACATTCTCTGTCAGGGAACTTTGGCGACCCTATGCACCAAACTCGGCCCTAGCTAAAATTTGGGAGAGATGGTTTGCTTATTTTGAGTAAAAGCTTCCAAAATTACACTGCAATATACTCCTCACTCTCGTCAGGACAGCAACAGCCATGGTAAATTTTGTAATCTGATTCAAGATCATATTTTGATGTGTATCAATGTGTATCGATGATTGTTATTGTGTGCTTTGATTTCCAGAGAAATTTGATGTGACCAAGATTCGTTGAATGGCTTTTTTAGTCACCACCTGCAGATGGACTCTTTGTTGGGGAAAGGTGTTGGAGTTTCTTCCCAGATTCATTTTCACTCAAACTGGTAACAATAATTTGCTCTGATTTATCTCTCCTTTTTATTCTTGTGTTACCAATTTTAATTGGGACAAAGATGAATGTATATTTCCTTGTGACTGCGGCTTAGTTTATGCTTAAAAGATCTATGGTGTATACCCTGAAATTGGGACCTGAAATCTCGCTAATAGGTATTTGTATGTGGTTAAAACCAATTAATTTATGATGTACTAACAAAGTGCTTACCTTGGTCGTCACATAAACACACCTAGCACTGTGTAAGCCTTAACTGATTGATATTAAGTGACATTGTTAAGGAATTACTTCAACTTCATATTATTTTCTATTGCAAACGCAAGGGTTTATAATTCATGCATATGATGTAAATCTGTCCACAAATTACTCTATGCGACATCTGTTTTGCACCCTTCCTCCAAAACTATAACCTTTAAATGCACCAGCTAATCTTGTAGTATTAATCCTTGTATTTATTAGAAGTTGTTCTAGATTGCCTAAATCATGTTGTGCTAGTTAGTGAGAGCAACTTTGGACACCATCGACCAAGATTTCCTGATTACCTGCATTTTGAAATTTGCAAAAATTAGCATTTGTATTAGACTTTGTGCATTAACTATGATGTACTAAGAAAGTGCTTACCTTGGTCGTCACATAAACACACCTAGCACTGTGTAAGCCTTAACTGATTGATATTAAGTGACATTGTTGAGGAATTACTTCAACTTCATATTATTTTCTATTGCAAATGCAAGGGTTTATAATTCATGCATATGATGTAAATCTGTCCACAAATTACTCTATGTGACATCTGTTTTGCAGCCTTCCTCCAAAACTATAACCTTTAAATGCACCAGCTAATCTTGTAGTATTAATCCTTGTATTTATTAGAAGTTATTCAAGATTGCCTAAATCATGTTGTGCTAGTTAGTGAGAGCAACTTTGGACACCATTAAGAAAGATTTCCTGATTACCTGCATTTTGAAATTTGCAAAAATTAGCATTTGTATTAGACTTTGTGCATTAACTATTATGTTTCATAGCATGAAGTTTAGTCTGATTTTGTGATAGAAAATGGTTGATGTACCTTAAATAGGATGTCCTTGTTTTTTCATGGAATGTTCCTAAACACCTCTTTGTAAACAACATTATCTGTCTTGTTTTCTGGCTGACCTTCATTACATAATAAAATCTTCGATCATCTCTGTTGGTCACTCTGGATATTGCTACATATAACTGGCCATGAGTAAAGACAGGTTTCTTTAGGTATATACCGACCTTAGATAACGATTGACCTTAACTCTTGTTAATGGTCATGGCATAGGATACCATGATAGGAAACTGCCCTCTGGAATTTGAATGGTATTCTCTGGTCAGATGGAGTAAGTGTCATTCTAGGAATGAATACTTTCTCCCCACCTTTGCTGCCAGAAAGGCTCCTTGCTTCTATGATGTGCCTTCCCAGTTTAGTAATGACTAACCTTGTGCCATTGCACAAACCTGCGACATGGTCAATGTTCCTCAACAACATAATAGGTGTTCCAATTTTTAGAGTAAGCTCATGGTTAGGAAGCCCAGAGCATCTAATCGAGTTAAGGAACTTCGGTGCATGAATAGATGCGAAAGTTGCACCAGTGGGTTCAGTGGGCGATGCTTTGTCGCTGCTATAATAAGTGCGTGCTTCCTCCTTATTCAAAGTCATCATAAACTGGTTAATCTCATCCACAATCTTGTCAACATTGGTATGTTACCATGAAACATCTCAGGGAAAATTTCATTGCATATAGCAACCATAGGATCGTCATAACCTTGATTAGGAACTCATTCGGAATAGGCACCCTGTCAAACTCATCGTGCATTTCACCGCATTTCCCGTCACCTATACTTAAAACCCATTTGGCAAACTCTTCCAGCCTGGCCTGTTCAACAGTGTTATTGGCTGCCTTTAGTCTCATGTTCTTGGTCAATTTAAGAATGATGCAGCTGTCCCAGATATAGGATGAATTAATTGTTGCATTAACAATGTCCTGTCTACCACCCTTTTGGACCACTGGAAGTATTTGCCTGAATCACCTCCAAAAACAATGGTTTTTCCTCCAAAAGGTGTGTCTAGGCTACTTGCATTCTTAAATCTTAAAAGATCACGCATTGTCCTGTCTAGTGCCTCAATGCAATGTCTGTTTACCATGGGAGCCTCATCCCATATAATGAGCTTGCATTTTATTAATAGATCAGCTAATTGGCTACCTTGTTTAACATTACAGGTGGAGAACTCATCCAATTCCATTGGGATGGCAAAACGTGAATGTGCTGTCCTACCACCTAGAAGTAGCAGTGATGCGATGCCGCTTGATGCTACGGTTATTACAATGTGACCCTTTGATCTTAGACCAGCTGCAATAGTTCTCCATAAAAAGGTCTTTCCAGTCCCCCCATATCCATAGAGAAAGAATACTCCTCCTTTGCCACCATGTACACTTTCAATTATTTTGTTATAGACACCTCTTTGCTCAAGAGTCAGTTATTACAGGTAAGTTGCATGGTCTGCTGCAAGTTGATGCCTGTCGTAACTCAGCTCATCACATATCAACCTGTTGATACTACTTGGAAGCTGCATTGTACTAAGCGAATCAGGATTCGGCATGGGCATAGGCAGAAAGTTCTTCAAGCTCTTGTTACTGCTCATTAGGATATTCTCTATCTCCATTAGTCCCATGTCCTTCAGCTCCTCTTCACTTAAGGTTAGTTCTGCAAGTTCAAAATATATGGACTGTTATGAATCCATAGTCATTCTGCACCATAATGCAATGAATAAATGTTCCATTTTGAGTTTGAACCGAAGCCATATGAACAATTATATTGAATGCACACTTGAGATGTTTCACACTGTTGTGTTTAGAGTGAATTGCTTATTCATTAAAAATTAATTAATTTTAGTGGTTGGTTATTTATGGTTCACCATGATGACGAAATTTTATTGTTCCAAGTGTCCAATTGATTTTAGTTCCATTTTAGTTGACAGTAAATTTTAGATCTTTTATGCCCCGCGCAAAATGAGGATATTTGAAACTTTGAACTTTATCATACCTGGTAGTTTTAATAACCTCCTTTGACGTGGTAGAATGTCCTCACACAGCAATCTCCATACATGGTTCCAAACACGGTCTGGTTTTGACATTGAATTTGAAAATAACATAGTTGCAAATAGTCTCCTCAAATAGTAACCGCTTCCCGAGCAAAACATGCATCTTTGAATGTATCATACAATACCCCTTCAAAAGTTCTGATTTCTTCATAAGATCTCGGTCCCCTCACAGTGTTTAGAAGCAGCCTTATGTAGTATAAGTCACCTGATCCTGGGGGAATGAAAAAGATGCGTCCAATGACGGAGTGAGATTTCCTAGGAGACCATTTCCTTTCGGTGGCATTCCATACAAACTTACTTGGGAATTCGGCATAGGTCAATTTCCTTGCTTCATCGGAAGTATTGTTTATCTTTAACCATCCAAGGAACATTGACTCCTTCATTGAATTTTTCATGGCTACATCAGCTAGATTCTCGCTATCGAGAAAGACAACCGGCTGTTCATTAGGTAGATGTAGTCCAAGACAAACAACAGCCGACTCTCTAAAGTGTATGTTGTAAGCCAATATCCTCCATGCTGCCTCACATGGCGAGATATACCTGCAATCGTAGTACATGCTGACTTCATCACATTGCACATTGGCATCTTTCGTGTTGCCACTGTTGTAGAATGTAGCGGTGACACAATCGTTGCCTTTATTGACATACTTGAATAGGTATTTAATTGATCTGGTTTGGTTGCACCATTCTACGTTGATATGTGCTCCATAATGCATGAGTAGTTGTCGGTTGTGTGGAACAACATATCTGTTATCCAGATCAATACCTGACTTGTTTATTGTTCTCCCATTATCTCTCCTTTTATAAACCAGATAGCCCTCATGATCTATCGTTGTGGAATCGACAAATCACTTAGGAAAATGCCTTATGCAAACGCCATTTTCCATACACGGTGAATCCTTCCGAATTACTCCACATGGTCCATGCATCATGTGGCTTTCAACAGCTTCATAATACTCCGGGTCTTGTTCTTTGTCGGGAATCTCAGCTGAAATGATTTTTTCTATGTCTTCAGCTGTTGGATATTTGTCATCAGCATGGAGGAATACCAGTATATGCGCATGCGGCAGCCCTCTCTTTTGGAACTCTATTGTGTACACAACTGAAAAATGGAAATAAAGAAGACAACATTGTAATTGTTTAATATTATAACCACACAATATCACATAAGGGCATCCATAGGATTGGGTTATTACCTGCAACCACCCTGCCAAAAATTTGATTATTTTTATGTCTTTTATAAGACGATCGAGTTTAAGTTTGAATGCTCTGCACACCATATCCGGCCTGTCTTCTACACTTAAGTCCCTACTTTTGAGAAAATCTTCCAACTCTGGCCACTTAGGGTTGCAAGTAAAGGTAATAAATAAGTCCAAATAACCAACCACTTTACATATAGCCATTGCATCCTGATAGTTTTGGATCATGTATCTCGGTCCACCCGTGAAAGAAGATGGTAAGACAATTCTCTTTCCACGGGTTGAGGGGCCTGTCTCTCCGGCCAGGACAGCTTCCGTTATACCCTTATACATCTCTACTCTTAAT
>JASCZI010122545.1:1320-12495 GCA_036250425.1 Stylosanthes scabra | reverse complement strand
CCCTGTTAGTGATGCCGTGGATAGGCTGTGAATTTTTGGGGTTAAGGACTCGTAACAACCATATCTGTGGTCGAACCTTTGGAAGTACGGTTCGATTACCCCAGTGCTTATATCAATTACTTGAAGGATTAATAATTAATTATGAATTTTTAAATTGTAAATAAACATTTTGTCCTTCACATAAATACAAGTGATGAGAGGGAAAACAAAACAGAATATTTACTCATCATATTAAAACAACAATTCTACACGTACACGAAAAAATAAAAATACAGACCATTCTTCTGAAGTTGAAGGTAAACTTGCTTTTTGTAGCTTTCACACAACATATATATAGCATGATTATAATTATAAAATCACCAGGTAAAACTAATGGACTCAAAGTGTAGATTTTCAGTTAAACCAGATGAGCAAATAGCTGCTACCTCTTGTCTCATTTTCTTTGGTCCTGAAGCAAGAACTCCCACGCTTGACCCTTTGATTTCAAATAGCATTTCTGCAAGTAAAATAAATAAATAAATAAATAAAATTATATTAAAATTTGTCATTTCATTTCACTCATAGAGGGTGGGCCATAATTGTAAGTAGAAATTAAATTATAAATTATCAAGTTCACTTCTAAAAAATAAATTCATTTCTGTCTTTCTGTTTAATTATAAAAGACAAAATCCAAAAGCCACATATAGAATTTATACAAAAGAAATAATCTATGATGAACTCGATCTTCTCAATTAGTTTATTTATGATAAATTTGTCACTTTTAAATTCTACAAGATAATTTTAGCCTCTTTATTTTAATTTGGTCAATAATTATAAAGAGAGTATTAGTAATTAATAACTAATTAATCAACATTAACTAAATTGAAAATAAAGATAAAACAGTAATTACAAATAAATTGAATATTTTTATATTGTTAGCTTGTCTCATTTTTTTTGCATTATCTAGCAATATTATTAATTATAGAATAAATAGACAAAAGTGCACATAAAAGACTATGAGGTAGATAAAAATACACAGGAAAGATTCGAATGGATAAAAATACATATCATAGATAATTATTAATAGACAAAAGTGATATATCGTGTATACTTTGTCCGTAATTTATCATTTTAAATCTTTTGTGTATACTTTTGTCCACTAAAAAATTTTTCTTGCGCAACTTTTATCAGCTTACTCTTGATTATATTATTCATTATATTATTCATGTAGAAATATAGAAGAGGCTTACTTCTTAGGTCAGGTCTTTCACCATAATGAACATTGGTAGCTTGAGCTAGTAACTGGCTTGGAAGGCTTTCCAATTCCACATCAATTCCTCCATTATTGTAAACAATTGAGCTTGGTGACACTGTTGGTGATGATGGTAACCCCTCCAAATGTTGAACTTGATTATTTGATTTCTTAGTACTTAATTTCTTGTTCCAAAGAACAGCTACACTAGCAACTATGGCTATGGACACACACATCACTAGCATGTTAAGGAAAGCCTTCAAAGGGTATGAGAATATTGCACCTGTGTTATGATCTTTAGGGAAAATGAAGTAACGTGTAATGATCCCAATTAAGATAAGAAAAATGATGAAAGAACTTGAAATTATAGCTCCAAGCCAAAGCCAATTATTTGGGCCTAAAATGGGATATATTGGTGTGTCATTTGGATTAGGTTTGAAGAATATTGTTTGAAGGTTAATTTGGGTATTTGATTTGAACTCCTTGTCTCTTGTGATGTAGGCTTCAATTTGTAAATCCAAATTGGAAATTTCAAATGGGGTGCCACAATTTGGGAGGATCAAGTCTAACATTGAGAGAGATGAAGTGTTCTTGAATGCACAAATTAGGACTATTTTTGGGGTTTTGTACTTGAATGTGTTGCTAAGATAAATTAGGTCTCTAATGATGGAGATAAAAGGTGTTATGCCACTTCCTCCACTAACCATTACAAGTGAATCATGCCTGATACAATAAAAAAGGTAAAAAAAAAAAAGATTTTTATTGTTAGTAATTTAATTAGGAGAAACTAATAAGGGTATGCTTATTAATTAATTGGATTCAGCTTTTATTTTTATTTTCATGTTCACTATTATTTTTTTTTACTTTTATAATTTTAATACGAAATTTAAAAATAAAAATAAAAATGTAGGTTTAATTGGTTTTTAATTTAGGATTTGTAAGTAATAAACATAAAAAACTTTATTTTTCCTTAAAAAATTATTTAACAAAATAGAAAATAATAAAACTACTTTTTATTTTAATTTTTTAAGGAAATTCTAAAATTAAATAGCAAATGTGAAATTTACAATAAAACTTCCAAAAATGCCCTAAAGAGTTTTTTTTTTTTTTTTTGTGACTAAAGAGTTTAATTTAGTCAAATATATATAATAAATCAAGATTTATTGATGGAAAAATGGTTTTAAAGTTAAAGAGTTTTGCTAATGATATGATTATACCTTAGATAATTGGTTGATGGAGGTCCATAAGGGCCTTCAACAGATACCCCAATGTGATCAATTGTAGAAGGTGTTGAAAGCATTTTGTACAGCTTTTGGGACCAAGTTCCTTCACTCTTAATAATAACACTAATCTTTTCTGGCTCCAATTTGCTACTTGATGTAATAGTGAATGGATGCCATTGAAGCTTAGATATGCTTGGTATATTTATGAACATAACACTTGTTGGAGTGTAACTTAACTCTGCCAAAAAAAGAAAAAATAATAATGACACACTACATTAATTTTGATGTACTAAATTATTTAAGTAACAGATACTTTGAAATTAAAAAAAAATAATAATAAAAAGACAATTTAATTTGTATTTGATATTAGAAACATAAAATAAATAGAAGAGCTAGCTTACACACAAAATTTGTGTCTTGAGACAAAGACTCTCTTGTAAATCTGTCTCCAAATCTAAACATATGTTGGTGTTTTTCTATCTTTTTATTTATTTGTCTTATTTCAACTATATATATATTAAATGCAATTTAATTAAGAAAACAAAATATTATTAAAAAATATATATATAGAATTAAACAAAATATCTAAAAATAAATTTTGTCAAATATTTTGTTTACTCTAAAATTAAATAAAGGCAATAAATTAAAAATTATATCGTTTGTCTTGTTTTATTAACCCTTTATTAGTGTCTTAAGAAAGCTATATATCGTGGCAGTTTCAACAACCGTCGACAAATTCTTCCAATATTTTCAGATTAGCCGCGGTTTAATCGCCGCTAAATGTTTCTAACATGCCAATTCTTTAATATTATCTATTTAGCGGTGGTTTCATAAAACAGTCTCTATCTGTTAAAATTATTGTAGTATAATTACTTACCTTGGGTTTTAGAGAAGTTGAGTTCTATGGTTTCACAAGGCAAGACACGAGCAGAAAGCAAATGAACTTGGGTTCTTGATTGAAGAAACCTTAGGAAACGATCAACCATAAAAATGTAGAAACCAGGGAGCATGATGAATGCAAAGGAAATGCCAACATGGAAGACGAAGAAGACCATGAAGAGTATGTAGAGGTAGTGAGTATAGAAGAAGAGCTCAAAGAACTTTCTTCTAATCCGAGGGATTGTTGCAATCCATAGGATTAAACCACATACCCATGCTATCTCTCCTGCCACATTTGATATCGAAACTTTGTCCCATTTCATCGTCTACTTAGAACAAGAAAGAAAAAAAAAAGTTAGTTGGATATAACTGTCTCATGCTTATTTCGAGCGAACGAAATCGGGCGAAGAGTAAAGATTGTAAAAATAATTTTACTCTTCACTCGACTTTACTCTTTATCGTAGTATTACTCGTCTTGTTTAATTTCCAATATTCCAATACATACAAACAATAATCGTCTTTATCCAGGATAATTAGTAGTCCGTTCTTTCTCCTCATAATTATATAGATTTAATTAATTAATTTCTATCAAAGCAGTATAATTATTATGTTTGTTTATTTAAGTAATTTTAATATACTGATAATATAATTTTTTTTCACAATCATCGATCATAAATTTTTAATTATTAATTTTAAACGATTGCTAAAGTAGATGAGTAAATTAACCACTCGATCAACTCAAAATGGTTAAATATATATGAAATTTAATATTAACCATATATCAAAATTTATTATTTCTTTTAATAATTCCTTAATATAATTATCCATATTATTCAATAAATGAATGGGAGAATAATAATATTATTAAAATAACCTCAGAAGTTTGGTTGGTGGCAGCCCAATAAATGAGGTAGAAGATGCCATGGGCAGTGAAGAAGGTGAGAACCAAATGTCCAAGCCAAATATGGTACTTAATGCAACTCTCAGAGGTGAGGCCAAAAAATGGAAGCACGGGCGAGGCACGTGACACTGGAAAAAACAGGAATGCCAATAACATGTTACCAATCAAACCCAATCTCAGTGCTGCATCCTCCACCTTCATTTCCCATCTGCCAACACATCAACAATAAAAAAAAAATCAATATTTACGTAATACCACATCAATAAAAATAAATTATTTTATCATTAATCTATAATTTTGATCGTTCAAAAAAACATATATGATTGTTAAACGTTTTATAATAATTGTCAAAAGAACAGATATGATTGTCAAATATTTTATACTATTAATATATCGAAATTAATACAAATAATAATAATAATGCTTGAAAATAATGAAAATACTTACACTTTTTCACCATATTTTGCTGCTGATTTTGGTGTGATTTTAGCAAAGCCGTTGTGCAAGTAAGTAGCAAAGGACCAAATTATGAGTGCAATGAACATTAACAACAATACTACCTCTGTTCCGGAAACAATCCCAAGAGGCCCTTTTACAATAAATGGGTTCTTCAATTGTGTAATTACCCCACCTCCTTTAACTTCATTATTATTGTTACATCTGATGATAGTAAAAAAATAATAATATAAATTAGTCATAGAGAAAAAATCAACCTTGCATTAGTAATTATTATTATTATTAATTATTATATTTTAAATGCTTGTCTTATACTGAATTTATACTGAATTTTTTATAATAAAATAAAAACAATATTATTATTAAAGGCTAATCATAATTTTGCATTGTTTTAACAATAATTTATAAGGAAAAGGATTTGGAATAGGTAACAATTAATGGGAATTAGAGAAAAATTAGAAAAGAATCAGGAAGAAGAAAATAATAATCCTATTGACATAGAATTAAATGGAGCGGATACAATATCACCAAATTCATTACACTTTTGCTCCTAACATAATTATAAATATATATTTTATAAAAAAAATTTACTCTCTATAAATTTCCTTATTAAAAAAGAAAAAAAAAGATAGAATTTAGTGAATATTAAATAAATATTATTGAAAAAATTTTAAGTATATCGATACGTCGATATACCAATAACTTTTTTTATAATTGATTTTAATTAAAAAATATAAAAATATATATATATAAATCAAAATCAACGGTTATAGATTATGGATGCACCTGTATACTTAAACCTTCCTAATATTATTAGTGGTTATGATTATTACCTATCCATGTTGGAATCATTTGCTTTTTTGACTATATGGAGGTAGAGACATCCAAGAGAAGCAATGAACAATACTGGAAAAGTGTAAATCAAAAGTGTTGTGCCTGCAGCAGTTATATATACAATGGTTAATTCTTAGGTGCAATCATTTTCACGCCAAAAAAAATAAAAATAAAATAACACATCATTCATATAATAATTATATTAAAATCAAATTTTTTTTTTATTATTTTTCCACTTTATAGTATGCATCATATATATAACACGATGCATGCATGGTGAAATGAATGTAATTAAACAAATTATTAAATAGTGTAATAATAATAATAATAATATTAATAAAATTACCCTGTGAACCAAAATAGGTTGAAGTACTTGTCTTTGCTCTGAGTTGAGGCAGCCATTTTTGTCTGAAAGTAGTTGTGGGCATCATTATCCACATTAAAATCCAACCAAGAACAACCACCAACACCAAAACCCTTATTGCAAATAGAATCATGTCATATTTTTTTTGAGAAGGTGACCTTTTCACCATTTCTTGATCACCCATCTTTTTTTTTTTTGGTCTCTCTTAAATATATGTCAAGAGAATATAAGATACTTCTTTGATTTAGAGAAAAGATGTGAGTCTCTAATGAGGAGAATCTGAGTGAAAATTCAAGTATATATATAGTATAAGAAACTAATAATCAAGGTTATTATAATAATAATATAATGGAATGAACAATAAATACAAATTCAACTATATAGGAATATTTGATTGGGACAGAAGAATGGAAAAAATAAAAAATAAAAAAGGAAGAAAGAAGCATGGTTCATGTGTCCCCATAATATGATGTAGAAAATAATCCACAAATTATTAAATGTTGGATCATAGTATCATGCAACCGTGCATTTATGTGGATGAAAGAGTTGACAATCTTGGGATTATTGATTCAATATTATTTAGAACTAAATAATTTCTTTCTATATTTTTGTAAATTAAAATAATTGTAATTAAATGTTCAATTCTTATGTCACCATCCCAAAAAAGAAACGGAATTAAGTTGGTCAAACAAGGTAACATTATTCATGCTTGTGCCTGGAATATAAAACCATGTGTTTGAAGTGTGTGGACGTGTGCATTTCGAGAATGAAATCTAATACTGTATAAACAAATTAGCCATAACAAAAAAAAAAAAAAAACCTAGAAAAATTATATTAATACAAGTTGGCACTTTTGTGTTTTTAATTGTTTTTTCCAAGTTTGACTCTTCTTGGAAAATGGAAATAGAATTTGTTTGCTTTGAGAATGTCGCCCACTTTACTTCTACAATATTCAAAAAATTAGTCATTAAACTTTTGGTCAATTGAATATTCTGATGAAAAATATTAATTACAATTTTTTTATGTCTATAAAAATTAATTACAATTGATTCACAGTTTTCTGTATATATATTAGTGTCTTTTTTAATCGATATGCGACTATTTGAAGAATAAGCACTTTAATTTTTACAGTAATATCAGTTGAAGAAGAAAAAAAGATCATTATAATTATAAAAAAAAAGTTAAAGGGGAAGGGAGGGGGGAAATTATTGTCTTCATAATTCATATAGTGAATTAAGACAGTCACAAAAAAATTATAGTGAAGGGTATTCCCAGAAAACGGCATGGTTTATGCTAAATGTAAAACTAAAATATAATGATATTTTCAATAAGTAAAATGCTTCTTAAATAAGCTATCGTAATCCTAATAACAATATAATCTGATGAACTTGCTAATAATTGTTTTGCCTAAAAAATAATGCCTCTAATATCTAACAAATTCTCTTACAAATTATTTTGCCTATATATTCAGAAAGACTACGTAGTTTACGTAGTATATAATCTAACCATGTACGTAGTATATGATTATATGGTCATGAACCTTGCCTCTCTTACAAATTTTCTCATACTTGACCTTCAATGCACGAATAAATGTTTTTTTTTTGGTGACTATGCACGAATAAATTTTGAATAAATATAGAGAATTTTTTTGGTAACAAATGTTGAAAAAATATAGAGAATTAATTTTTAATTATTTAGTTAATATTAATTAATTTTTTACTGTAAAATTATTTTTAAACCCTCATTGTTTGGAAGATTTAGAGGAGTTAATAAAATTTAGAATTTAATTAATTGAAAAAAATATTAAATATTAATTGAAAAAAAATTAGCCACTTCCTAATTATATTAAATATATAAATATTAATTGAAAAAGTCACTACCTGATTATATTAAACATATAAATATTTTATATAATATTTTGGGGAAAGTCAATCTTAAAGCGTTCATCTGTCTCATTCTCTGAACAAAATGATTTTATAAACAAAATTTTATTTAATAGAATTAATTGTTGTATCCATGCCTTCATAGGTTATGATTAATTCAAGTAAGGGATTGTTATGATTATAATAGAGATAAGTGAATGAGATGAAGTTAGGTTCGATTATTGAAGTGGTTGAGGAGCCTTCATTAACATTGAAATTTTTGTGATTCATTATATTGTTCTTCAATTTTATCATTGTTCATAGATTATTCTTTTGGTTCTTGATCAATTGTGGTAACTCACTACTCCAACTCTGTTTTTGCAATAAGAATTTTTGAAATCAAATCATTTTTTTTAACCGTGTCTCCTTTTTTTTTTCTTTTTTCTTTTTCAACTCATGTAAGAAATTTTTATTAAACTAGAAATAATTTAATTAAACTTAATTAATACAAATATTTATATGCCTAATATTTTCTATTTTAAAGATGATATTGACAAGGGTAGGAGTGTTTACGGTACAGGTAATCCAACGATCCGAGCAAAATTAAACCAATTTAATTATATTGGTTCTATACCGGATTGATAATCGGGTATAATTGGGATCGAACCGATCAAATCCGACTTTAATATGTTCAAGTATTGGTTCTGGTGTCGCGAAATTTAAACCAATCCAATTATCCAATTATGTTTATATTAATTTTAAAATATAATAATATATATACAATTTTATTTCTCCTAATTCAAATTATTTTATTATCGACATAAACAATTGTCCTGTAATTTTCAATTTTTTTTCCAAAATTCATTTTCAATTAGATACCCAATTATCCAAACTGATCTAACTCGAATTTAATAGGTTGGATTTAATTTGGATCTACTCGTAGAAAATTTAAAATTCGAACCATTTTAAATCAATTAAAATTTAATTGATTCAGTTTTTATTTTTTTTTTTAAATCTGAACCAACTCAACCCCAAACACCCCTTACAAGGGTGATTACCATTAAAATGGAGCAATAACGATGACATGCAGAAGAGAAACAGAAGCTTTAGCAGACTATTGTTTAGAAATTAAGTTAGATTGTAATAATATTAGATATATACATATTAACAGAGTAATTTAACATTAGTTTTAAAAAATTTATTCATGTCAGTCTTTAAAAGATACATCATTATTTAAATTAGTCTTTTTTTTATTAGATAATAACGTGTCATATGATATGACAAATTATGAGTTACAAAATAATTAATTGATATATCTCATTGACATAATACATCAACTAATTATATTAAGATATGTGGCACTTGACATGTCATCATTTAAATAATAGAAAAACTAATTTATTGATACAAATATATATTTTTAAAAAACTAAGATGACTACAAAAATTCTTTTAGAAATAAATTTGACTACTAACCCATTTGATGGGTGAATTAGTTGACTTTAGTTAGATTGTAATAATAGTTAAAGTTTCACCGCCATCCTTAATGAAATTGTGTAAGTTTAATTCAAGTTCAATAGGGATGAAACTTAAAAATTCTTCTCAAATGCCTAACCTGCATTGCTAACTCCGAAACACCATATTAATTAGTAGCTGTAATGAATTAATGGTGAAAAATTTTGTAGGTTCAAATCTTAAGGTAGGCACTTATTGTGCTAAAATTCTTGAGAGAATTTAATTTGTGAGTGAATAGTCTTGCCTAACTTTAAGGCAGCGTTTGGTTTGCTACTAAGGGACTGAGACTGAAAGACTGGGTCTCAATATTGTGTTTTTTGATTGAATACTGGAATTAAAATTTCAGTCTCAGTCTCAAAATTATCAGTATTTTCAGTACCTCCAGTTAGGAGAGACTGAAATACTAGGGACTGAGACTGGAATTTTAATGAAATTTTATTCCCAGCGTGCCCCTAACAACATTTGGTATTTCCGAAGCCTATCCCTCACAATCTAATTAGGGTTCCTACCTCACGTATCCTCACTTTTCGTTGTCCGCAGTGGTGGTGGTTCGTGCAGAGCGTGGAGGAGGCTTGGCTGCGGAGGTCGTTGCTGATATCGCCGGCGCCGTCGATCGGGGAAGCTTGGAGTTCGGCCGAGGTAAGCCCCCTTCTCTGCCCTCTCTTTTCCCCTTCTTGTCGTTGGTGGGTTGTTAACCGAATCATCATGTAAATGGTTTGGACGATGGTGAGAATGTTCGAACGGTGCTTCTGTTGTTTGATTTGGTTGTTTAAGTCTTCTGTGTTCATACTATTGCTGCTTGTATGTCGTTGTGTTGCCTGGTGGTGTTGTTTTTCGTTGATGCATGCGTGAATTCCTTATGTTCTTCGCGAAATTGGGGGTTCTTGCCATGGGGTCGTGTGTGGTCATGGGGAGTTGGGGGTTTTCCCGAAAGAGTGGGTTCAATTTCATGCTTTTATGCCTGCTGCCTTGTTTTGCCTAGGGTTTTTGGTAGCTAATTAGGGCTTGTTTGCCTTAATTCCTTTAACCAAGCAACGTGCGCCTAATATGTCTATAGTGATTGAATAATTTGGCTTATTGCAAGGTAAAGTATGTTCTGGGTGCATTTATTTGTGTAACTGAATTGTGAGGACTTGATCACCTAAACCTAGCTGAATTATTGCTAAATGCTGTCTTGCCTGCTGCCTTACCCTTAGTTAGGTTGGTGTTAGGTAACTTAGGCTCTATTTGCCGTAGGATGTTAAACTTAATTTTGTGTGCCTAATTTGGTTGGAGACCGATGACGCTTGTCTGCTAAACTAGATTGATTTTTTTGTGAAAATGTATGGGAAGTCCTAGCCATTGCAAATGTAGAGTTTCTAATCTGTTCCTAAGCAAATCCAAAGTTTCCAATCTGTTTCTAATCTGTGCCCAAGCAAAATATAAAGTTTCTAATCTTTTACACTGCGCTGGTTTTGTACCTTGAGTTGGGGGTTCTGATGCCTGATTCGGTTTGCTTGAAAATTCATAGTGTAACTGTTTATGGAAATTATGAGCTGCTGCCTTGTTTTTGTGGGCTTGCTGCGGTGGGATATACCGTTGCGAGGTGTTAAAAGCAAATGTTAAAATTTTTGGGTTTGCTGCACTGTATAATTCTGTTTGTGCTTATGCTCGTGCTAATTTTTGGCTGATTTCATGAACATTTTATAGGGGAAAAATGGATCATTCACAAAAGATTAAGTTGTGCGTTGCGTTTTATCTACTGATGAGGATGAGGCATGATAATTTGATGTTTAACCTTGTGTTGACGTTGATTGTGTACTTTAGGAGGAAAAATAATTCCCTTCCTCGGTTAGGTGGTAGAATTAGTAGTACGATTAGGCGAGATGCTCTTGAGCGCATAATCGGGGAGGGGGACAGGAACTGTGCTTA
>JASCZI010122534.1:0-12590 GCA_036250425.1 Stylosanthes scabra | reverse complement strand
TATATATATATATATATATATATATATATATATTTTTAACTAAATATTAATTATTAAAATAATGAAGCATTTTTCACACTAGAATAATAAAAAATAGAGAAATGCTATGGAACTAACATTAAGGATCAATATAGAGACAATAAGTGTAATTAGAGAAATAGTGACTGATAAAAAAGAAAAAAAAAAATAAAAATAATATTAACTCCTTATTATTTTTCTAATATTAACTCCCCATACTTTCTCTAAAAAATAATGCTAGGAACAAACATTCTTAAAATAAAAAATTGATAGAATTGGCTAGCATTGATTAGAAAATAAATATAAAATAAAATGTTGGTCACCTAAGTTTTTTATTAAATAAAATATATCTTGTTAACATGTTTATTAAGACACATATTACGATTAGAACATTATTTAAAAAATATTTTACTAAAGTTATTTAAAAAATACTTTTTCACATTTCCAATACATTAAATATCTTTTAAGGATTTAGTGCGTTAGATTCAAGGAGATAAAGAAACATGTTGGAATAATATGTTCTTGAAGAACAAAGAAAAAATATAAGTTAATTGTTTGGGAACATGGCCTTAGTGTATAAAAAAAATACAATGTAGCCTAAGTGTAGCGCCCATTATTTATGGTAGGGATGCGCCATTTATACAGGGACGTGGGGAGTCATGTATGTAATCAAACGATCTAAAAAACAAAAATACATTAAATATACCAAAAAAGTTTCAAAAAAAATTCTATTATTATACGTACTATTAACATCTATTATCTATTATTTATTATATCTATTATATAATATTAAAATCGAATTTTTATACTTAATGATAGAGCGCTGACATGGCACGCTTTTGAGGATGTTTCCCGATTTATATCTTTTAATTAATTCAATCAAATCAATTAAAAAATTAACATAAATGTTGTGCATTAAATTGATCAATATAGTTAATTAATTAATATCAATCATTACAATATTATTAATATCAATTTAAAATGACGTGTTTTGTTCTTTTGTTTTTTTTTAACTATTTATATGTTCTTTTACGGGAATATGCTAAATATTATGTCGTATAGTGATTAAATTTAAAGCACATAATTAAGATTGTCGATCAAACAAATTAACCCGACCCATTTAATTTAGGTCTACTGTTTAAACCCGTTTTATTAACGGAATACAATTTTTGAATATGAATCGTTCATAGCCAACCCGACGGGTTAAACATGTTAGAATATTTTATATTTATTCTGGAAAAATTAAACTCTCATTTTAAACTCTAAAAAAAAATTACACAAAACGGTAAAAATATTTTAAAATATTTAAATTGGCTAAAAAGTTAGCCTACAAGATGTCCTGTTTAATCGGACACTTTTTCCGGATTAATCAGACTCATCCGTCTAACTCGCGTTTTTAATGCACCTAATCTTTCTGGGTAAAGTACGTCTGTTAATGACTAGTTGAGTTGGCTCGATAGGTTCGATTCGTTTTGACGACCCTATACATAATCAATTTATACATCTTTAGATAATCAATTCATTTGATTTTTTTATCAATTTATCGTTTGAGAACTCACTAAATTTTTATAAATATGAATTTATTAAGAATTATATTATTTTATTATATTAAAAATTATTTTAGTTTTATTTTCATTTAACGTGTGTATATTTAATATGTATGTTAGATCATATTAAATTATATTTGAATTGTATAACACTATTTTTTTAATGTAATATATGTGGATATCATCAGGTATTCGTCTTTTTCATTGGGATAATTAAAAGCGTGGGCTGATCTGTTTGTTCACAACTCAAAATTTTTCAGCATAACCTGTTTATAGCTAGTCTAACGGATTAAATGTGTTCGCCCATTTAATTAATTGTTTATTTATTTTAAAAAAATTCAATTTTAAATCTAAAAATAAAAATTTCGACAAAAGATGTCATTCCCTTAGAAAAAACTTGAAAAAACAAATTTCTTTAGTAGTTAAGTTGACTTTTTGGGTCTAATTAAAAAATATATAGGAAATAGTATTAATTATTTTTTAAGAAAATAAAATATAAACGGACGAGCATAACTCGCGCATTTTCATTGTTTAATTAGGATCAACATGTTTTGCCCATTTTTGTTAACAGGTAGGGATGATAATTTATCATGTCCAAAATCGAGCCGACCCAACATGCACTACCCTGAATAAAGGGTGTTTTTTTTAACGGCAGAATGAATATTGACAGTTTGGGTGATACCTGTTTAATAGTCTATTTGTGTGTAGGTAATGACTGACCTGCCAAATTACCTATCTCTCCATATCCCATATATTAATTAATAAATATAGTTAAATTTATATTTTTAGAACTTTATGTATAATTTTATTATTATTTTAGTAATTTAAAAGATTTTAGATGCTATAACTAACATTCGTCATTTCTGAATCATAAGTTTTTTTTGTCTCTTTTTAATCGTAATTAATTATGTTTTGAATATTATTAATTATTTTACTTTCGTTTGTTTATTTTCATATATATACCGTGTGTTTTGGTATGAGACAAGTATATATACATATGGATTTGGATATAGAGTAAAAATTTAGATATCTGTGAATAATGGAGTAGAAAATGGCACAATATATAAATATTCAGAACAACCTGAACGGGTATTGGATGCTTGATTATCGACGATAACCTGACCTATTGTCGTCCCTATTAACGGGCATAATTCTTTTGGAAAAATCCGTTTTTTAGATTGGTAAATGAGATTGATTCGACGGGTTCGACCTATTTTAACAATCGTATTTAATAGAAACTCATGATAGAAACATACAGAATAATGATAGACACATTTTTTTATAAATAGAAAAAGAAAACAAAAAGATACATATGTTTTAATATCCATTATCATTCATATTCACAAATTATATATTATTTTAATTATTTTATATATAATTAATAATAATTTTATAATTTATTTTTCCGAAAAATAAAGTAGTTTTGTAAATAAAAAGGGTTTAGGATCAATATACTTTTGCCTCAAAACCTTAATGACCAAAAGAGTAGTTATTCTTTTTGGAAAAGTCCGCCTGTTTTAGACGGGTAGACGGATCTTACTCAACAGATTCGCCCCATTTTGACGGGATATTAAACAGAGATATGTGATAAAAGAAAAAGTTTTAGAGACCAATATATTTGGGAGCTAATGCTCTTGATGGTGATAATAGATGACTTAGGAATGATAATTCATATATTATGTAGGTGATCGGTTTTATTGTGTTTGGATGATACGTTTTTTAATTTCAGATGATAGATAATTTAGTTATTGACTCCTAAGGGTTCCCTAATGTTGGTTCAATTTAACATTGTCGATGATAAAATATAAAAAAGACTAGGGAACCAATAGATTATGACCAATAGGGAGTCAACATATACTATGGATAATAACTTATATAAATTTTGGATGATAATTTAATGTTCGATATATGAATTACGGATGATAACTCATATATATTTTATATGATAACTCAATTATTGGCTACTTAATGGCTCTTTAACGTTGGTTTCGTAGCATTATTATAAAAATATACAGAACAATGATAAATATATTTTTATAATCGAAAAAAAACCACAAAAAATATATGCCTTCTTAATATCCATTATTATTTCAATTCACAAGTTATATATTATTTTAATTCTTTTATATATAACTAATAATATTAACTTATATTTTAAATTTAAATTAAATTAAATTTCTCGTGCAAGGCACGGGTAAATACGCTAGTATAATATTAAAATCAGGTTTATGCACTTAATGATGAGCGCTGACATTGCGCGCTTCTGAGAATATTTCCCGATATATTTCCTTTAAATCATTAAATCAAATCAATTAATAAATTAATATCACTCATTAATATCAAATCTTACGATATTTATTCTAATAACGGTATAATTTATTTAAATTATTAATGACATCTTAATATTTAATAAGCATCTTATTATTCCTTTCTTTTTTTCTATCTCTCCGACCTTATAATTTTTTTTACCAAATTTTTCTTCTTTAATTAATATAAAAATTTGCAAAGCATTGTTTGGCTAAGATTTTTTATTTTTTTTAGTGACCACATATTAGATGAATTTTTTTATTTTAAATATAGTAAGAAAATAAAAAATAAATCACTTTGAATTTAAACTCAATGACTAAATATAATTTTTTTATACCCTAAGGAAATGCTCGAACTTAAAACTTCTTATAATGTAAACGGAATAATGTCATGTAAGCTACAAATTATTGGTGACCAAATTTAATCTCAATCATAAAAAGAATCACTTTGCACATCTTATTATAGTATGATATCTTTGTTGTAGGCTTTTTTATAATATCAACTTTAACCAATTAAATCTATTATGTATTATCTATCTATCTATTATCTATTATATAATATTAAAATCAAATTTATACACTTAATGATAGAGCACTGACATGACATGCTCATGAGAGTGTTTTCTATTTTATTTTTTTAAATCATTAAATGAAATCAATTAACTAATTAACATAAATATTATAAAATCAATTGATCAAATCAATTAATAAATTATCAGTAATTAATATCAGATCTTGCAACGTTTTATTCTAATAAAGCTATATTTCAATTAAATTACAAATATTATTTTAATATTTTACGTCATTAATATTATTATTAATATCAATTTAAGATGACGTGTTTTGTTCTTTTGTTTTTTTAAATTATATGTTCTTTTACGGAAATATGGTAACAATATTATGTCGTGTAGTTATTTAATTTAAAGCACTTAATTAAGGTTGTTGATCACATAGTTGTAAAAACCGTGCCGGTCATCAAACCGGTGAGGCTACTAGTTTAATGGTTTAAAGGTTCAACCGTTATATCTCTAATTAAACCGTTAAACCGGTCTCAAATAAATAAAAAATTATAATTTATAAAAAATTTAACATTAAAATTTGAAATATATATCTTTAACGAATATAAAATCTCAATTTTTATTATAAACATAACGTTTTGTAATTATTATATACATTTTTTAAATATTTAATGGATATCATATAATTATAAATAGAAAAATACATTATAATCAATTAAAATTTTTTGCTTTTTCATTTATAGATGTTTAATAAAATTTAGTGTTTATTTAAATGATTATTTATAATTAAAAATATAATTAATTTAAAAATAATAAATTAAAATTAAATAAATATAAAAATAACTTAAAAGGACACTTGAGGAAAAAGAATTTATAAAAATATTTTTCATCAATCATCAATTTATCATTGGCCCGTTACTAATATAAAAAAGGAAAAAAAAATCAATTCGACATCATTGTGTAGATAGTTTGGATTTTGTTTTCACAATATATATTACACATAGAATGAAAGTTGATAAAAAGTGCAAGCTAGCCTAGTGGTGAAGGAGCTGGTGTCTTTCCAAAAGATTGGGTTTCGAAATCTTCCAATTGCATTTTGGAGGAATTTAAGGAATAGTGAATTGGTCCGGTTTCGGAAACTATTCGGTTTTTTTAGTTTTTCACTGAATTGTCCGGTTCAATCGAGTTCTGACCGGTTTTATAACAACTCCGATCCTTTAACCTTACCGAATCGGTTAGGGGTCCGGTTTTATGATTTTTCGGTCGGACCAGCCGATCTGATCCGGTTTTGACAACTGTGGTTGATCAAACAAATTAGCTCAACCCATCTAATTTAGGTCTATTATTTAAACTCGCTTTATTCACGGAATACAATTTTTGAATCTGGATCGTTGATAGCCAACCCGACAGGTTAAACAGGTTAGAATGTTTTTTATTTATTTTCAAAAAATTAAACTCATTTTAAACTCTAAAAAAAATTACACAAAATGGTCTTTTTTAAGAAAAAACTTTAAATATGATTAAATTTTAGACTCCACTATATTAATTTTTTTGAAAAATATTTTAAAATATTTAATTTGACTAAAAAGTTAGCCCACGAGATATCCTGTTTAACCGGACATTTTTAATATGTATGTTAGATTATATTAAACTATATTTGAATTGTGTAACACTATTTTTCTAATGTAATATATATGGATATCATCGGGTATCCATCTTTTTCGTTGGGATAATTCAAAGCGTGAGCTGATCTGTTTGTTCACAACTCAAAATTTTTCAGCATAACGTGTTTACGACTAGCCTAACGGATTAAACGGGTTTGCCCTTTTAATTAATTGTTTATTTGTTTTAAAAACATTCAATTTTAACTCTAAAAATATAAATTTTGACAAAAGATGCCCAATTCCTTAGGGAAAAAAAATTGAAAAAACAAATTTTTTAATTAGTAGGTAAATTGACTTTTTGGGTCAAATTAAAAAATATATAGAAAATAGTATTAATTATTTTTTAGGAAAATAAAATATAAACGGGCGAGCATAACTCGTCATTTTCACTCGTTAATTAGGATCAACATGTTTTACCCGTTTTTTTAACGGGTAGGGATGATAATTTGTCATGTCCAAAACCGAGCCGACCCATCCCGCGCCGCCCTGAATAGAGGGTTTTTTTTAAAGCAGAATGGATATTGCTGAGTTTGGGTGATACATGTTAATAGTTCTATTTGGGTATGGATAATGGCTGACCCACCAAATTAGATATCCCTTCGTGCCTCATATGTTAATTAATAAATATAATTAAATTTAATTTTGTAGAATTTTATGTATAATTTTATGATTATTTTAATAGTTTAAAAGGTTTTAGATGCTATAACTAACATTTTTCATTGCTAAATCATAAGTCTTTTTTGTGTCATTTTTAATCATAATTAATTATGTTTTGAATATTATTAATTATTTTATTTTTGTTTGTTTATTTTCATATATATACCGTGTGTTTGGGTATGAAACACGTATATATACATATGGATTTGGGCATAGGGTAAAAATTTAGATATTTGCGGTTAATAGAGCAGGAAATGACGTAATATATAAATGTTCAGGACCGCCTGGACGAGTATGGGTATTTAATTGTCTACTCTAATCTAACTCATTGACGTCCCTATTAACGAGCATAATTCTTTTGGAAAATCCCGTTTTTTAGATGGGTAAATGAGACTGATCTGACGGGTTCGACCTATTTTAACAATCATATTAAATAGAAATTCATGATAGAAATATGCAAAATAGTGATAGACACATTTTTTATAAATAGAGAAAAAAAACAGAAAAAAATAAATATGTTTCAATATCCATTATTAGTCATATTCACAAATTATATATTATTTTAATTATTTTATATATAATTAATAATAATAATAATAATAAATAATTTTATAATTTAATTTTCCATGCAAGGCATGTGAAAATAAAGTAGTTTTGTAAAAAAAGATTCATGACCAATTTGATTTTGCCTCAAAATCTTAATGACTGAAAGAGTAGTTATCCTTTTTTGGAAAAGTACACCTATTTTAGACGGGTAAACAGAGATATGTGATAAAAGAAAAATTTTTGAAGACTATTTTTTTTTATTATAAATTTTAGATGATAATTTAGTTATTGGCTCTCTAAGGGCTCCATAATATTGATTCTATAGCATTGTTGATGATAAAAACATATAGAACAACAACGAATATATTTTTATAAATGAAAAAAATACAAAAAAATACATACATTCTTAATATCCATTATTATTTTAACTCACAAGTTATATATTATTTTAATTCTTTTATATATAACTAATAATATAAAATGATATTTTTAATTTAAGTTAAATTAAAATTTCCATGCAAGGCACAGGCAAATACACTAGTATATACTTAACACATGAGATAGCCAAATTCTTAAGAAAAAATTATGAAGCACTAAATAAATACAGTCTTGGGAGGCAGTATTAAGGAGACAATAGAAAGCTAATATCATTTTTTCTCTCCTATTTTACCACCCACTATTTCCCTAATTACACTTATTGACTCTCTATTGATCCCCTAACGTTGGTTACCTAGCATTACTCATTTATAAAAAATTAAAAATAACTAAGTAGGGACTAATTTTTAATATACTCTTAACATAATTATTAAAAATTTATATTTAAAAAATTTATAAAACTCTAAAATATTATTTTAATTATATATATTATGATAACTTTATAATTGAAGTTGACTGTTAAAATTAAACAATGAATCACCTCCACCCTATATCTCATAATCATATACATTTGTGTCTTCCAAAATGTATTTGCTTCAATATATGTGGAAGGTTGCTTACCTGTGCAAGTGATGAGCGTTGGTGGGAGAAGTCAAATTGAGATAATGAAAGAGTGATGAGTCATGAAGAGAATTCATATCCCATCTTTATGATGAAGGTAGCAAAGTGATCGTATTACTTTTCGGTGTTCATTGATCATTGGGTATAGGCTATATATGCTATGATGTGTCTGACACTACATTGATGTTTGTTTGTCTTCCATTCACTCACTACAAACAAGGGTGTGGCTTTAATTTTGCTTCTAATAATTTTGATTTCTTTTGTTGACTCTTATTAAGTACTAGTCCTTTTATCTTTCTATATAAGTTTGGTTTTCCCTTCTTATATTAAGATGAGATGAGAAGTACGAGTCAAAATATTAAAATATTTAAGAGCATCAAAAGTATTATTTAAAGAAAAAAAAGGGATTCTTAGTTGTGCATGAGGTGCTGTATTTATAATTATAATAACTTCGATTATTAGTCTTGTTATGCTTCATTTTGTTTTTTGTTTTGATTTCTTTTTATATGTAGTAGTTTATGATAATCCTTGTTTATTTTCCTCAAAACAAAGTAAGGTATGGTGACCTAACTCACCATCAACCCGAAAGGAATATAAAAGAATAACCGTACGTTCAAATATTCAATAGCGAGACATAAAAGCAAAGCAACCCAATATTCTAATTGATTAGGACAATCATTGCCATTAAAATGTTTAATCCGAATGATGGGGATTCTTTATTATCACGAGGATATTTTAATATTTTATCTTCATAATATAGAAGTAACCATTGCTATTTTTTTTCTATTAATATTCTTTCTTTTGACACAAAATAATAAAAAAAAACAACAAAGTCTTCCTTTTCATATAAATTAGTTCTATCAATATTAAATAAACATGTTACCTGAGTTGGTTTGCTAGGCTAACCACAGTTAAAGGTTAGTTACAACTTACAAGTTGGGATAAGTGTTAGGTATAGATTAAGTATAAGTTACATGTGATTCCAACTTTTAACATTTATTTACACAGACTAATAAATTAACTAATAGAGTAACATTTTTTTTCATTAACTCAGTTGGTCTGCTAACTAAATTCATAAATAAATTGTTTGGAGTCTAGATTTTCATGTCATCCATTATGTTTTTTTTTTTTTGGTCCTGTCATGTCAACCATCTTATCATGGGTTTTATAGTCTGAAATTCCAACCAAGCACTGCAATTGTTCAATAGGTTCTATGTTTTGAAGTCCAAGAAGGTCCAATATAAGAGACCCAAGGCCCAAAATAGAAGGCCTAATTAAACTATGGAGCCTAACTTCAGCTTGGACTGAATTTACAAATTACAATGTTTATTTTTAGTTTGATTGAATTCTGAAAAGGAATATATTGATGTAGTTGACAAATGACAATGATACATAGAAAACGAAAGAAAAACAAAAGCTGTCAAGAAAATGTTTGGAAAAGGACAGAAATGGTGATACAATCACACAACAACATCAATTGCATTATTCACTGATCATGCATTATTATATGGTGAAAACTGTCACCCAGAATTGTTTTGCTTTTCCTCTAAAATTCAGCACTAGTGCTAATTGGACATACATTTTTTTTTTGGGTGACTTAATTGGACATACATATGTAAGTAAGTCCAAAAATTAAAAGAGGAATATGGATTATTTACATTGAGTTAGGATTAGCAGCGAATCAAAGAAATTCATATGGGTTGCTCCACCAATGGCTAAATGCCATGTCAAAGCATGGCTAGTTTCTGGATTATGGCAAGGCAAGATTTGCATGGATGTGACAAATAAGGTATCGAAAATATTTTACATATATTTAGAAAATTATTTTAGTTGTGCTAAATTTGTTTTCTCTCTTTCTACATGTAATATCAAATTGTTAAAAAAATTAATAGAAACCAATTTTAGAAATTTAAGGTGAGTTTGGTAAAATTTTTCGGTCAAGTGCTCCTGCTTTCAAAAAACAGACTTATCCTTTTGAGTTTGGTAAGTAAAAAAGTCAAAAAGCTTTTGCTCCCAGCTTTTGAAAGTCAGGGATGCTTTTGAGAGTCCGCAAGAGTAGCTTTTCAAAGTTGATTCTGACTCATCAAAAAGTAAAATGACAAATTAACCTTATATTTTAATAAAAAATCAATTTTATCATCAATTAATTATATTTAATTTTATATTAATGCATTACATACCAACAAAAAGGTCGTTATAGTAATTTATTATTATGAGAGTCACTATCAAATTAATTTACCAAACGCGATATGAGTGGCTTTTATTTATTCAGAGCAATTTTGAGTTATTTTACCAAACGGTCATCATGTGACTTTCCGTCAGCCACTTGTTGAGAGCACAAAGAGCTCATCCGTTTTTTGAGAGCCACGGCATTACTAAACCGAATTTTTTAGTATAATTAATATCACATATATCTATCTAAATCAGTAAATTATATATATATATATATTAATCATTATTTTTTTATATGATTAACACTTTTTTTATACAGTCTGACAAATTTTATCTCGAAATATTTTTCTTATTATGACACACTCCTTCTCAAGACATAATTAGATGATAAGATATTCAATTTAAATTCTATTCAGTCAATTTTATATGAATTTGATAGAGATTTCTTTTGTATAATTAAGATACACTATAAACGGAAAGTGAAACCTCCAATCTCCCCATCTAGTTTGTGGATCATCGCTAACTAGAAGTCTTCTATCTCAAAAATAAAGTACACTGACTCAAGTTAGTTAATGCTTAGCAAGAGTCAAGAGGGATCAAATATACTTAATATTTTTTATTTATTTGTGGTAAAATAATAACACAAGGACAGATCCATCGTTTTTTAACATTTCACATATAAATTTTGGTTAAAACAGATGATGTAAAATCTTTCTAGGTTTCTGCTTCTGTCTCTGGATCACAAGTTTAATTAGGGATGACAACATTAACTTTATTTGTGGGTATTTTATTCATAGGTATTCAATCTTATTCAACTCATTTGGATCGAATTGCAGACTCTTTGTAGATTTGCTTGCAGGTAGAATAGAATTAGAATTTAAATTTAACTTTATCTGTCCAATTCACACCACATATATAATACATAATTTTTAAAAAAATATTAATGTTAAAAATATAATATATAACTTCTTAATTATAAATAACCTTACCACTCAGCTATGACTTTACTTTATAATTATAATATATTGAAAACTTTTTTCATTTATCTCTTTAAAATATGATTGAATTATAAATGAAATATCGATTCATTCATAAAATTAGAGTTGGGACTAGATTTAATGTTCTCAAACACATATGGAATAGTCAACAAAAAGAAAAAAAACATATTGAATGGAAATTGAATTGATGTTAGCTAGAGCCTAGAGGTTGCAAGTTGAGAGAAAGAGAATATAACGAGGGTTCAAGTTGAAAAAATAAATAAATAAAATAAAATATAATGAGGGTTAATTAAGGCGGAAATAGGGTTTGCGACTTTGTCTTTATGGAGGAGTGGGTCCCAGAAATCACGTGGAGGGGGTGTTCCCTATTTGTAATCGTACAAAGAATAGTCATTTACAATCTTCTCTAATCTCCTCCCAACCAATTATCATTTATCTCCCACGTGCTTCTTTTGCTCCCACTCCCACCATCCGGACCCACCACATGGACCCACCAATTCCACCTTTTCTTTCATTTTTAATTATTATTATGAGTATTTTCTTTTATTTTTTCTAGCTCCTTCAAATTCAATATTCATCCCCTACCTCCCCCCACCTTTTCTTGTGCATATATATACATGATATGATGATCACATTATATTTGCAATGTTATTAATTTGCTCTATACCTTTGTTATCACATACGCTCTTCTCTTTCACTTGATAATTAATTAGCTTGCAGTCTTGGACGGATTATTACATTCATATATACATTGTCCTAATAATAATAATAATATACCAACTTGATTATATATTTGAATTAGTTAGTTGAGGCTAGCTAGGATCGATCATGGGGGACTCCTCCTCTTCCTCTTCTTCTCCTGCTTCTTACATTCACATGGTACATATATTCATTTATTGTATTAATTATTATGTTTATGAAATAGTAATTAAAGTTCTCACCCATACATGTATGTATATATGTATATATAGGTGCAGCACCTGATCGAGAAGTGTTTGATATTTGAGATGACAAAGGAAGAATGCATGGAAGCTCTCTCTAAACATGCTCAAATAAATCCAGTTATAACATCCACTGGTATACCTCCTTCATCTCTCTAACTAATTACTAAACACATGCACTCATCATGCAACTAGGTATATATATATATATATATATATATATATAT
>JASCZI010122531.1:0-12628 GCA_036250425.1 Stylosanthes scabra | reverse complement strand
GTTTTGCAATTTCAACATTGCTAGGTGCCAAGTTGGATGCATAACGGACACGTGGACTCCGTTTTTTCCATGTAAGCAATTTCTGTTACGGAATGGATGCCCAAGCTAACAGAAGGATGTATCTGTACTCCGTTCCAAGTGGTGAGGGGGCATTGATAATTTTCATAAGATCGGGGGTATTTTTGTTCGAGAAAAAAATCCTTAAGGGTATATATGTCCTTTACCCCAATAATAATTTATCTAATATATTTGAAGAACATCAAATCATAATATAATAGGGAAGAAACAGATCATAAGCAAATAAAAAAAGGGGTTAACCTTAAATTGAGTATTTGGACAAATAAAATAAATCAAATCATCAAGTAATATTGATCGTAAATCAAATTTGCAGAGGAAAAATAATAATTGGATAAATTAAACAAGAGACACAAATTTAAAAGAAGCAAAAAGTTGAGGATAAATTTGGTTTTTTTATTGAAATGTAAGGTTAATTGGTAATTTTAATTTTTGAGGAGCTAGAGCCAACTCTGAAAAGTTACTCTCCCGGGCTCTCAAAAGCACCTTAGGCTCTTAAAAGCTGAGAGCAAAAGCTGCGAGCAAAAGCTGCGAGCAAAAGCCGCTTAGCTTTTTGAGTTACCAAATACAAAAGGATGGCTCATTCTTTTTTAGAGCAGAAGCACTTGGTGGAAAAGCTTTATCAAACCTACCCTTATTAATGTAAGGCAATGCAAAGTTCGCCTAGTAGTGTGACGAACTTGCTTCGATTTAAAAAAAAAAAAAAAAAAAGCAAGTTCTCCCATTAAAAAAAAGAACATACTAATGTGTCAATTTAATGGGCGAACTTGGTAAAAAATACTAAAAAGAAAATTGAATCTCGGTATTGAATGTTGTTTTCATTTTTTCTTGTAAATAAAGATTTCTTTTATTTTATTTCAGAAGATTTTTCATATAATAAATAACTTGGTTGAACTTAATTGGGTAAAATAAATATATGTCTATAATTATTATTTAATTAATTGCCACCATAATGATTAAACACTAAATAAAATTAACCATAATAATTAATTTAAATAATTATCAACAAAACTAATTTAACCAATTATCACTATAGCAATTATCTAATCCTATCATACCACTACAGTTACTATTTCCTAAAATAAATAACTAAATTCTAAATATTCTAACATAATAAAAAAACAAAATAAAAGAACATAAACGAAAGAAAAAAAAAAAAAGAGAAGAGACTTACTTGGAGGGATAGAGGCAAAATGTGAGGAAGGGCAGAGGTGAATAGTGAAAAAGTGGAGACTGAAAATAACGTGGTGGGGAGTATTTATTTCTGGCCGAAGAGGCTTCAATTCACCGAGAGATTAGGCCATATGTGATCACATCAAATATTTTGTCGAGATATTAAGCGAACTTTGGCCAATTAAAAAAAATAATGGATTCAAGTATTCAATGTTTTGTTTCATTTTTTTTTTTTTGAAATAAATAATTTTATTTCTAAAAACTTTTCCTACTTTGCTTTCATTTTCTTTCATCACTTTTATTAATTTTAGATAATTAATTTTATTTTTTGAATAATTAAATTTATAATTTTGAATGATATTATTTAATATTTTTGGATGATCAATTTTTTTATTGGCTATTGTTGATGAATATTATGTTTTTAAAAGGTGTTAAGAGGGTTTAATTTGTATTACTCAATATTAATGAAAAGTTTCATGACCGTAATGATGTTATGTCATCTCTAGTTAATACCTAGCCAAATTATAATACACTAAGCATGAAACTAAGTTATTATATGATTTCAACCTCTATTTACAAAATTTTTTTTTATACAACATCACTCACAAATTTAAGAAGGAGGTGAGGGTAGAATGATATGTAAAACATGAAGAATAGAATATATAAATAAAAGATATCATAATATATTGAACTTTGATAATATAAATTTCTCGCTAAATTTAAAATACATAAAAGTGTAAACATTGTATGTAATACGAATATAAAAAATATAAGATAATATACATCTTATTAATATTATATATAAGAAGATCAATTTAAGAATTGAAATAATACTCATATCTAAACATAAATAATTACGTTTAACAATGCTGCCATTTTACCTTCTTAAATTGGGATAGACTACAAGTCTAGACCCTACACAAATCCTTAAAATTCATCTTAACGTACAAGGAAAATGTCGTGGTTGCGGTTATCAATACGAAAAAGAGAAAGTTTGATAAAGTTAGATATTTCATAAAATTGGTTAAAATGTAGCATATAATGCGAAAAAAATTGGAATGAAAAAAAAAATGTAAAAAATAAAATTCTTACTTTTGGCTCAAAATACTTCTTAATGTTTAGCACATAATTAGTGGGGAAGAAGGTAAAGATAAAAATAATATATAGTTCTTGTTAAAATATAACTACATGGCTAGACATTGAAAATATTTTAGGGTAATGCTATTTTAACAAGTGGTTTTGGATAACCAAGTGATTTATTTCTATGCTAAATAGAATATTATTTTGGTATCAAATAGCATAAAAAAGTGCACCTAAATAAAATTCTATTTGACACCAAAATAGTCTTCTAAGCATGGTGGAGAATTTAGACATGCTTTCCACAATGATATTGAAATAGGTATTGAAGATCCTGGAGGGGAACCAGTTGACCTGTTTCAATAAAATTCATTTCACGGCGTTATTGTGGAGAACATAGATCACTGAAATTAACCACCATGTAAAAAGACACAATAACATTAGGTAATCAATAAAAATTCAATTAACATCTTAAATTTGATGTTTTATTTTTCTAGGTTTCAGATATTTTACTTCTTATAAAATACAAAGTTTGTTAACTGTTAAATTTTTTTTGTTGGTTACCAATACTTTCTCAAAAAAGCATTGTCATTTGCTTTAAAATTATGGTGCATAAGACATTAAATTATGGTTTGAGGCTTCATTGAATCAAATTTGTAGAAAGTTAAAAAAGAACAGAGGATTGGTTGAATTAAAAAAGTAGAAAGTTAAAAAAAAAAACAGTGGTGTATGTTGTTTTTTTTTTCAATTATTTGGTGAGTTTGGAATAATAGAAACAGAAAAAAAAAATAATGAATGGAATACAGCCATTGAGTAGGACTCAAGGAGAATGGTGGTGGTGGGTATGCGTACACTGCAATTATTGATTGAAGAATATGATATTCTTGAGGAAAATCTAGTGTTTGTGATTGATAATAAAGACATATATATATATATATATATATTGGAATGGTTGAAAGGGAAAAAAAGAAACAAAATGGAAGTTGAGAGGACTGTGAAATAAAACATTTGTGATATCTAAGGTGCTGCAAAATATAGAAGTCAAGTTTATTGAAAGGTGTAAATTTAGGGAGAGAAGAGGGGGAGTGGATTCAACGGAAATCATAAGTGTTATGATTTTATAGTAATGGCTAAAGGTTTTCTTCAGATGAATGGAGGGTGCATGATGTTAGTGGTTAGGCAAAAAGGAGAGAAAATGCATGACACAATGAATAATATACATGCACTTTTAATATGTATAAAATATGTATTTCATACTTAGTGACTAATTAATACATAAATATATTATTTTGTTAAATTTCAGTTGAACATTTAAGCCATTAAACTTACAGCTCCACCGATTCAATAACAGTTTCGAATTTCAGAACCTTGAAATCAACTATAACAAATTTGTGTGCGTGCGTGCTTGCTTGCATGCATTAACATTAATGAGAGGTCAGTACACGAAAATATACACTTGTCAAAGTTTCATTTTCACACATACATTCTGAGATATGCTGAGTAATAACAATGGAAATTGATAATCCTGAATGATACTAGCTAGCTAGCAGCACGAGCTGTTGTTATGGTGATGGGGTCCACCGAAGAGAGGCCTCATGTATGCATCATCAAACTTCCTCCAATAATGATGTATGGTGTACACTGGAGACTCTATCAACATTGATAGACTTTCCTTTGCACGGCTTATGTTTGTTGCTGCTGATTCTTCAAATGATAACAACGGTAAATTCAAGTCCTCACCAGGTGTCCCTGTTTCTTCATGGTTTGTGTTTCTTCTTCTTCCATTATTGTTATGGGGTAGCATATACCTGATAAGTGGTTTTGTTAGAAAACCAAACACCTGCAACAATATTATCAAAATATCATCAATTTTCTAAATTATTTATCATTCATTATTCAACATTTTTGTTTACCGGCAACCAACCAACAATCAACCAACAATCTTTGACTCATAACATTACACTCTTTATATATGTATGATTTTTCCTAAATCTTGTATTGTCAGGTAATGCTTGTACATCTCCATATATTTTATTTACAATACGAAAAAATTATGTAAAAAATTATTTATGGAAAAAAATAATGTACAGAAAAATTCACAAAATACATAAATACAACATACAATAGCATAGAAATAATCATGTATAGCACAGAAATAATGTACCTCAACATAGAAATTAAAATAGAAGAAAAAAATAAGAGATGTATAAATGTGTGCAATGGTATATATAGATTAGTTCTGTCATGAAATACTTTTGCACCAAACTCCTGTTTTTTATCTTGTTATTATAAAATTAAAAATATGCACATGGATCTTAGTTCCTAAGGCTTATTCAAGGATAAGACCAACATGCTGAGTCTAGTGTATATACTTCTTTTTATATAATTATAAAATATAAAAGAAAGTCTTAGAATAACAATTTAGTTATTCGTATGAACTCAAACACAGGGAAAAAAACCCAATTTGTCAGGTTAGATTGTCTATGTTATACTCTTTTAAATGTGATATTTTCCTTCATTAATGGTTTTGCATAGAACTATCTTTATTTATATATATAAAATTCGAAAATATGCACATATAGTTATCTAGAGACTAATAAATAAGGAACAAACAATTCTATTCAATAGTGTTAAACAAGTATACTATTATATTGAGTAATAGTTAACTTACTAATGTGGTGAAAAGGACAACAATAATGGTGTTGGTAATCATAGTTGCATTCACTGGATCAGAGGTAACACCAGAGAATGTGAACTGCATAAACAGAAAGGAGACAATTCAATTGTATCATTGGTCATAATGGACAATCCAATTTTTTTTCTTTCTTTTACTAAGACTTATTACTTTATTTAATGAAATTACTATTTCTAATTATAATGTCAAAATTCAAATTTCATACATGTATGTGATGTACCTGTTTGAAAGCAAGAGCGATTGAGACTGCTCCCCTCATTAGACCAGCCCACCAAATGATTATCTAGAATAACCAATCTTAAGAAAATAATAAGTAACTCCAGCTAGTTACTTGAACTAGAAAAACAGGATGAGAAATTGAAAACAATATACTAAACATGTTAATTAAATGATGACCTGATGTTTGAATGTGATACTCGACGCCCTCTCGGCGCGCCTACTCATGTAATTTGCAAAAGCCGAGAGTGGGAAAACGAATGCAGCACGCCCAACCAATATCAGTAAGATTAAACAACTGTAAATTCCCATCAAACTTCCGGAACTGCAATAAGAGAATCTTCAGTAGTATTATACTAATGAATTTAATTGATGCAATCTTACTATAGGGTATTATCACATGATGATCTAATTCATGTAGTTGACCCTACGAAGTAAAATGAAAGATTAGTTCTATAGAAGTGCATGCCAAATCAAATCATGCAATATTTACCACCTGTTGTAAGATATTACAGATAACCCTATGAGTCAAAGTGGTCGGAGGATAATATTTGTGACACACCATTATCACAGTCTTACGCCATTATCTTATCTTCTAATGTACACTAACCATGAGACCCCCCAAAACTCCATAATACATGGTGACATCTAAAACCAAAATAGATTACTCAATTACTTCATAGAGTTGCAGCTTCAGGAATATCAAGCTTAAACATTTAACCTGTTTTCACAGAGAAAATTAAAAAAAGCTTCTTTGAAGTCACAGGGACAACTCAACTAGCCTTACTTAAATGGCTCACAAGCTAAATAAGCTATTTTGAAGTTAGATTGAGTTAACTATGCAGGAAGTGAGAATATGCTTTAGTCTCTCTTATTTTTTTATTTTTTTATTAAAAAAAAAAAAAAAAACCACTTTCTTAAGAGGGAGTAGCACCTTAATTTGGTCATCCTCCACTTTTCAATGTCAAGTGCATCCATCCCTACGTAAAGAAATATGAAAGTTTCTGCAATAAACGATATTGTCGCAAACACATGCCTGTAGAGAGAAGAACACATACATATATATTTTGAATGAATCTGTAATCTTGAAGGCACTAAATCTTGAAAAGATTAATTGATCAATACCTGGTTGTGATTCTTGAAATTTCAGTTACATTATGCCATGCATAATGTGACATTAGTATCCCACAAAAGAATACAGTGAGGATTCCACTTAATTCAAGTAGCTGCAAAACAAGATATTTGGAGTCATAATTACATGCATGTCAAAATAAAATCACTCCAAGTTCACTGTATCAGCACATGAAACTAGATTGGTATATATTTTCTGGAATCATAAAGTGAAATTATTCTTGCAGATTATGAATATTATAGAATGTTTGTATTTTTGAGTGTGATGAACCAACATAAAGAAGAAATTAAAATAGAGGTAATGTCCAATTTGATCTTTGAAATTTCCAACACATATCAAAATAGTCTCTACTTTCAAAATTGACCAAATTTGTTTTTGAATTTGCAAAGTCGGAATATCTTTAGTCCCTAATTCAACTATCATTAACACAATGCTGATATGAAGCGTTAAAATATAAACGTGACATTTCCAACAGTAAAATAATAAGGCCTGCATATTCTAGAGAATTGAAGTTGAAATACCTCGGCCAGCATGTAAGATAGGTACGCCATTAACATCATCAATGAAATCTCGCGAACACTTGAATGTCTGCAGGCATATATATACAGAGAGGCAAACTTATTGTGTATGCAATAATAACTGAACATTGATATTCCAATTTCACACCATTCTTAGAAACCATGCATACACATACCTGCCAAAACTTAATGCTTTCAAGATATATGCTGTCAGAAGTCCAGTCTGTGGAATTATATTATCTGATTATTTAATTTGTCCATGGCTAGTATTAAATATTAGGCAATTGTTTCGGTACCTTTCAAAATTACACAGTAAACTACCCTTTCAATTCTCTTCTACTATAGTTAGATAGATATTTTAGGATTACTTAAGAATTTCACCAATTGTGTTTTACATTGATATTCCTTCTATATTCAAATAAAATATTTTAAAAATTTATTTCATGTATTAAATACGTATACAATTAAGTTTACTATACAATAATATATAAAAAGCATGATATACCCCCTAATTCCAAAGGATGCCGGAGCAATTGCCTGAGAATACATGTAAAAGGTACTAAGCTATAGTTTAACCAAAAATTGTGGATAGAATTTTAGTAGTGATGAAATGAAACTTACAAAGACTCCAAGAGCAGTGCTTGATGAGAAGAGATACAAGAAATCTCCAATAACCCGGAATGTCCTGCCACTTAGTCTTGAAACATCAAGCTTCTGTACGGCATTGAACAGAACAACTGATGTTGCATCATTTACCACTCCTTCCCCAAACACCAGGCTGTATAGTAATGGAGTTTCATCTTGATGCAGAACCTTCATCATCACATTATACACAAAACTTTCACACTCTATAATCTCAATTTCAGATTAATTAATTTTGTTGAGTTTCAAGATGATGTTGCATTAGTTTAGGGACTAATAATATTAATGTTCATGTGTTATAATTCAACCAACCTGCAGTGTACAGACTGTGTCTGTTGATGAGAAAATTGTTCCTATAGCTGAATTCAATAATTAAGGTCATGATGAGCTGATAATTATAATTATCATCCAAATATGATACTATAATTGGATTGAAGGAACAATATATATTGCACACATCTTAATTATATGCTACAAACAAATGTGTCTAGCTAACAATATACACAAACATACACCTAACACACACACACAAAATTGGCTTCAGATTGGTTGTCGTATTCATTTTAAGAAAAAATAGTGAAAAATCTTTTTTACAGTCTTAAAAATACAAGAATTAAAAGTAAAAATAAAACCAATCCCACAACTCTTTCCAATAGTTCATCAATTGTAGAGTCCAGAAAAGGACCAACTTTCCTTATTAGGAATTTAGGATTGTGTTAGGCATATTGTTACTTGTTAGGCTGGCACATTTGTATATATATAGAATATAATGAATCAAGTTTTTCTAAGATGAGAAAATGAATAAAAACTTTAAAGAGTAAAGATCTAACTGCAAAACAGTAAAATTCGTATACAATAAATCTTCACTCTTTTTTTTTTTTTTAAATACTAATTTTCTCATTTTAGATTAACTTCTGAATCTAAGTATCTTGAATGAGATTATACAATGTTCTCACCGAGATAATCCCGGGCACTCAAGCCGACGAAATTCAACTTAGGAAACAGCCACCAACAGCCTAGGTGGACCAAAATACAAAAAGATTTGAAGGTGAGTTTCATGGTGATCCACCAATTATACTAATGCAGCTATAAATTATATTTCACAGAAAAAAATTAAGAGATTTGCATTATTACCGCCAGTAATAATAGAAGTTGAAATAAAAACACCAATCACTCCAAACATCATAATGGTTAAAAAGTTATGGAAGAACTGCTTCTTCTTCACCTGGAATCTGTATTTTTTTTTGGAGGAAAAGTTCAAAACATAAAACTTTTGGCAGCAAGAAATCAAGTGTTATATATATACATACAAGAAATTAAGAGAACAGAGAGAGAGAGAGAGAGAAGTTTATTTTACCCAGCATTGAAGATTATGGGAGGAAGGAGATATATAAAGAAGAGTTCCTCATCAAAGGTAAGAATGTGAGAACTTTTTCCTTTGGTAACTACTAAGAGTATGCTTCCAGCTATGCATCCCTATACCAAGGAGAATGAACAAATGAACTTTAGTTTATGTATTATTATTCATAACAACTATATTCCTTGATTTAATTCTTGTACTTGTGAATAATATACAATTGATTATTATATACATGCACTATATAAGAATGAATTTTGCAACAAAATCTATGGTATGAAAGAAACTAAATAACACAGTAAAGTGGAAGACACTTACAAGTACAATGGCTACAATGGACTCATTAACCCATCGATTTTCTTCAAGCAAGTGACCAATGACCAAACAGAGGCACAGAACAGCAACAAACAGTGTTATTGGGACCACTTGCTTGTGTTCATGAGCAAAATTCATCAGAGGCACCAACTTCATCATCATCATTATTATTGTTATTATCTCTATCTTCTTATCAAACTCAAAACAGAGTTTTTTGTAATAATAATGATTACACTCACATACAATACGTACACCACCAGCCTTATTAGCTTTTTCTTCTTGTATGTTTGCTATAGCTGTATATGCATGCATGTGTGGTGATAGAATCAGAGACTTATTATAAGAAAGCAAGTTTAGTTATTGATTCTTCCTTTGCTGAAAGGTTTTTGATAAGTGCAGTGTTTGTTGATTAGTGAAGAAGAGAAAGAAACAAAGAAACATGCATGTTATGGGATTATTGAGAGGGTTGAGTGATGAGGCGGTGAGAGGAAGGAAGAACACGTAGTAGAGAGTGAATGAAATGTGGTAACATGTGTCCTCTCATATCTATGATAAGCTCCTATACTGCTGACACATACATAATAACTAGATAGCATAAACAATCATTGGATTTAAATCTTGGATTTAGTTGTGGCCGTAAATTATTATTTTAAGACAATTTTACTTTTTTTATTTTTCGATAATCCATATTTTTTCGTATCAAAAATAATGTGTACGAGTATAAACGTAGATTTTTTTTTCTTTACTTTACAAGTTGGTCAACACCAGCTAGAATTTTACTTGTAATAGAATTAACGAAAAATTTTTTCTCTAAATTAAAGATATTATAAAAACTAATGATTAACTCGTTAAATATGACATTTCTCTTTATTTAAAAATGATAAATTAAATATTCTTTATTTTTTTAACACACTTTAAGCTTCCTAAAAATATAAAACTTTGATTCATACAAGTTGAGCGAATATTTTCAAAGAATATTGATAAAAAAATAGGTAAATGAAAAATATATTTAGGTGAGTATAAGTCTTACGTAAAGTACAAGATACGAGAATAATAGAAAATTGATATTTTATAAATATTTTTTTTTAACATTTATTATTAATAGGGACTTAATTACAAAATTGAAAATGGTATAAGGACTCAACTAAAAGAAAAAAAAAAGTATAAGAACCTAATTAAAAATTTGGTGAAACAAGGACTAATAAACTAATTAAACCTAAAAAAAATCAACTATTCTCATCCTAATCATGGTAACTTCTATTTATTTCTACTATTTTTATTCAATAATTCTAGGCAACCAAGCAATTTTATCAACCAAGCTCAACCAAGTCCTTTTTTTTCACGTGCTCTTTCCTTCACGTCGCGCGCGTGGTCTTTCCTTCTTCCTCTCATCATTCTTCTTCTTTTTCATCTTCTTCTTTGTTTCTTCTACAGCTTCTTTCAACGATGATGACGACATGAGTACACCGACGAGGAGGAGAAGGAGGACGACTACGACAATGAAAAGGAGGAAGTAGGAGGACGATGACAGAGAAAAAAATGACAGTGGAGAAAAAAAAGGAGGAGGAGGAGGAGAGAAGAGGGGGAGGATTGGATGATAAAGAAGAAGATAACAGTGAAGAAGAAGAAGAAGAATGACAAAGAAGAAGATAACAGTGGAGGAGGAGGAGGAGGAGACGATGGCGACGGTGACGACGATGATGACATTGACAATGGAGAAGAAGAAGAAGAGGAACAAGAACAAGATAACAAGTGAGGAAAAAGAACGATAATACAAAGAGAAGAAGAAGGAGGAAGAGGAGAATGAACGCAACGAAGAAGAAGAAGAAGGATGAGGAGGAAGAGGAGAAGAAGATGATGATGATGATGATGATGATGATGATGATGAAATCCGGTTCTGTTTTTAAATGACATTCATTTCTTTTCTTTATAAAATTTGGTTCTATTTTTAGTCGCCTAGGCATCAAGATAGGCACGCCTAGGCGTGCTTCTAATTTTCATGAAAATTCGATTTTGTTATTCATGAACATCCGTTTCTATTTTTTTATAAAAAATCTGGTTCTGTTTTTTAATGAAAATCCACTTCGTTTTTCAAAATCCGGTTCTGTTTTTCATGAAAATCCGATTCTATTTTTCTTGAAAATCTGGTTTAGTTTTTCATAAAAATCCACTTTTTCTTTTCAGAAATCCAGTTCTGTTTTATATGAAAATTGATTCTGTTCAAGAAGAAAAAGAAGAGGAAGATCATCAATAGCAACAACAACAACAACATAACAGAGGAGGAGGAAGAAGAAGAAGAAGAAGAAGAGGAGAGAGTGGAAGAAGAAAAAGAAGATTACGACGATGGTGGCGGCAGCAACAATGACGGCGACAGCGACTACAACGACGACGACCCGTAACGGACCCAGAAAATTTACAAAGAATATTAATTTTAAATGACAAAATATAAATATAAATTAATTATTAAATAAAAAATACATTAGTCACTAGTTTTCTTCTAAATTAGTAAACATAAAAAAATATAATCACACCAGCAATAACATTTATATATATAAGGAAAAGTATAAGTAGCCAATATTTTTCTAATTAACAACTCAGCCAACAAAAAATAGAACATCATTCATAACTACTATTTATAGAACGTCCACAATGAAATAAAATATCTGAAACCTAAAGCAACTAAGATTCATTAATGGTATGAGAAATAACAAGAGAAAGTTTAAAATCTTGTTATTTATTTAAAATTAATTTTATTAATAGAAATAAATGTGGAATATAATAATATAAAAGGATAGGAGATGATACAAATAAATGAGTGGGAGTAACTAAATTTTTCAAAAGAAACACATATATACTATTAATTTTTTTTAGAGAAAATTATAAAATCAAGTGGGGCAAGTGACACCTTGGCTATGGGTCCGTCCTGACGACGACAGACGCAATAGCAGAAAGGAGGAGGAGGGAAAGAGTTGCAGAGAAATTGGAACGAAGAAGCGCGTGTTTTCAAATTTTTGAAAAAATAGAGTTTCTACATGTATTGCACGTGCCAGCTGAAAGTGGAGTAAAAAAATTTGATTAAAATTTGATTGGCTAAATAGGTGTATGTGTGATATTATTAATTTTTATTTTGTCACTTTACTTCATTATTATCGTCATTATCTTCTTTAGTGCTACTAACACCAACACCATAGTCCATATAACATCAACAATATCTGTCTTTCCTTAAATTGCAGAATCTCTTCCATAAGTATTTAGATACTTGTTCGTTCTTTTTATGGTATTCTTTAAATCTTTGGTGTGTTATTATTTTTGTTTGTGTATTGTACTTTTCATGCACTCTAATCGCTCTTTTGGAATTGAGAGAGAACAACTTATCTTAAAATATATATATATATATATATATATATATATATATATATATATATATA
>JASCZI010122523.1:0-12713 GCA_036250425.1 Stylosanthes scabra | reverse complement strand
GTCTTGACGTCGTTTGCATCTTTTAACGCTTATCCTCAACTTCAATGTTTGTCATTCATCAAAACCTAAATCAAATGAACTTATCCATATTGTAACATTGTTAACATTGCCCACCAAGAAGAAAGATCCGGGGAGTTTCCAAATTCCTTACACCATTGGGGACACCACATTTGAGAGAACATTGTGTGATCTCGGTTCTAGCATCAATCTAATGCCACTGTCTCTAATGAAGAAGCTTGGGATAAAAGTGGTGAAGCCCATAAGAGTTTCTTTGCAAATGGTTGACAAGTCAGTGAGACATGCTCACGGAGTGGTTGAAAACCTATTAGTTAAAGTTGGCAAGTTCTTCTTCCCCGCTGATTTTGTTATTCTAGACATGGAAGAAGATGTGGAAACCCCTCTTATCTTGGGAAGACCTTTTCTAGCCACTTCAAGAGCTCTGATTGACATGGAAAGTGGTGAATTAATGCTGAGGGTCCATGATGAATGCTTGATCTTCAATGTCTATAAGCCTATGCATTCATCTAGTGATACCAAGAGTTGCATGAAGATCACACACAATTGAGCTAACCAATACCTCCGGACAAGCTTCTACACAATCCTTATCTGTGCAAGTCAGTGAATGAAGGGCCCAACCCAACAATTGAAGGCACAACCACTAAGCTTAGCAAGGGTCCAAAGGAGAAACATAAGGGAGGACAAGAAAAGAAAGTCTCAGACAAACCCTCACAGAGTTATCCAGTGTTACATCCTTTTGTGAGTGTTGGTAACAGCAACAAGACATGCATCATGGCAGATGCTAGCAAGAAGAACTTTGATCCACCATGAGAACAAGGCACAGTGTCAAGCTAATGACGATAAAAGAACGCTTGGTGGGAGGCAACCCATCCGATATATCCTTTTTAGTAGTAAATTCTGTTTTCTGTTTTTGCTATTAGCTAATTAGGGATTACATATTCTGACATGACTATCACTAACTTCTGCAGATTGTTCCATGGGAAATAGGAACTTGAGTGTGAGAAAATTATGCTATTCATTGAGGCACTTGCATATTTTTGCTTGATTTAGCAGGGGAACCTGTTCTGCTAAATCACAACAAAGAGCAGAGAAGTGATTTTGGGTTACATGATAAGCATCATTCCATTGCATTCATTCATAACATCCATTACATGGTTTCAAGCTGAGTTTGGTGTCCTACCTCTGCATCTTTTATCATTGCATTTCACCATGTTACTCTCACTTCTCTTCTCTGTTTGCTTAGGGACAAGCAAATTCTTAAGTTTGGTGTGGACGTTCATTGCATTTCACTTTTGTCTTCATTAAGAGAGCTTGGAAAACAGAGAACTAAAGGTTGTATTACTCCTTTTACAACCTCTGAATCTTAAAAATACATATATCTGTTTTCTTTCTGTTTAGTATATTAGTGCAAATTATCTCATTACACATGCATACCAACACTTAAATTAAAGTCTACATTAGTCTTTAAGAAAAACATATTCATAAATTGAAGGATTTTGCTTCTTACAGTGGAGTACTAAAAGATAGGTGATATTAACTGTAATTTTATGAAACCAGAGATTCGAAAGTGCTTTGTACCTAGGAGTAATAAGACAGTAAAGGATTGAAAACAAGAAAAATAGTGTGGATTAAAGAGTGATCAAAGACAGTGAACAAAAACACAAAGGCTCCGAAGCATCAATGACCAAAAATGGGTAAAAAAAAAGGTGTAAATCAATAAGAAAACCCAAGGTTATATGCTTGTGCTGAAATGTGTTAGGGAGAGGCTAGAGTTACTAGATCCGAGGGGTGCTTCAACAACCAGCAACTTGAATCGAATGGTTCAGATTGTTTATCGAAAGCTTATTCTAAATAGCTATCCTAAGACAAGATAGCAAGAGTCAGAGAATCCCATCCTAATGGGTAGTGTGTAGTGACAAGAGTCTGGAGTCCCGCTTGAGCTTCAGTTGTTCCCCCTTTATATAGATTGAATTTGGGCTTCATGGAGGCTTGGCCTTGGCCCCACAACTTGAAATTCCAATTCTAGCCTTCAATTTGGGTGTTTCTGGGGCTTAAGTTGCATGGGCAACATTAAAGCTGTGTGGGCAACTTGTGCCAGCAGCAATGTTGCTTGTGCAACATTGCAAAGCTGCATGTGCAGCTTTGGCTAGCAACGAAGCTGCGTGGGCAACTTTGGGAGTTGCTTGTGCAACTTTGCTAGCAACTTTACCAGCAACTTCTTCTCTTTTTGGCTTCTCTTCATGAATCCTTTGCTTCCAATGCCTTCCTTAGCCTTTCCCATGCATTTCTCAATCCCTAAACACCTGAAATACACTAGCAAACATATCAAGGTACCAAGAGGGATGAGGTTCTACCAATTTCACTCAATTCTAAGGCTAATTTAGCATGTTTATCACAATTAGAACAAATATAGCAAAGGTTCACAAACATGGTTATTCACAAGCAATTATGTGGTTTTAGATTGACAAACCCATCAATTATAACACATATTTATCATGAAATTTGGGTTCATCAACTACCCCACACTTAGAATTTAGCATGTCCTCATGCGCAAGTGAATAGAACAAAGAGGAGAATGGAATTCCTTAATCTTTACAAAACAAATTCGAGAGTCATAAAAGGGAGAACTGCATAAGGATCAATCTTATGGATGACATCATATTCAAAGAGAGATTAAATAATCATGCGCAAGAGTATGGGCAAAAGTATTGCAGCAAATACTACCCCCAAAAATAGTTAAGTTCAAAATGATTTAAACTTGTCTTACACCGTAAGGGATGTTCTTAATCATAAAAGTGAGCTTAAGAACTCTTACCAGATGTGTATACACTCTTTTCACTCAAGTGTCTAGGGTTTGAAAACTCTTAATTCCTTTCTAATATTGCTTTTCACAAATTAATCTTCATCTAACCAATCAACATCAAATGTATATATGTGTGCAACATTAAGAGGGTTTTTCATGGTTGTAATGGGGCCAAGGTGAAGGTAAGAATTCATATTTGGCTAAGTGAGCTTGAAAACTCGAATCTTTGATTAACAAAGGATGCACCTAGCTCTCTTTTTTCTTCACTCTAACCAAATGTTTCTCAACCTTAAGACTCACAATGCAATTTGAAGATACATGTGATGCATTTTTCCTATAATGAATGATTATGGCATATGCACTTGCTTATTCGATAGCTTTTGTTTTGCTACTTTAAAGCGACAAAAGACTTTTCTTTTCTTTCAATTTATTTTCATTTTCCTATTTCCTATTTTCTTTTTCAAACATATTTTCTTGTCACTTTTCTCTTTTCTTGAAAGCTTGTGCAAGTGTAAATGCCTATGACATATATATTTTTATGCATACATGTACTTCCCAAATGTCTTAAGATATTTCTTCTTTACAATTTGAAAACCCATTTTCACTCACTCACAATATACTATCTTCCTTAATTCCCTTTCTTTTCTTCTCTCAACAATGCTTAACCACTAAATCCAAGATTAATCAAGGATCGAGTAAGGACAATCATGGTTTTGCACTTTTAAGGCTTGTAATGAGCTAAATTTGAATAAAGGGGTATTAAGGCTCAAAGTTGGCTTCAATGGTGATTTTCAAGGTTTATGCCATTTGGTAAGTGAGCTTTTGAAAACAAAGGTCTCAATCATATGAATGCACACAATATAAACAATGATGGACATATATAATCAATTAATTCATGAATTACAATCATAGAAAAGGAAGTAACACACAAGAAGAAAATAGTGGTTCTTTGGAATGTGGAACCACTTTGTTTAAGGCTCAAATCCTCTCTATGTTGTGTGTTCTTTCACTCTATTCTATGATTAGAAATTTTTCAAAAATCAGGTGTGATGATCAAGTTTCAAAAGATTTTCAAAGAAATTTTTCATGGTGGGTTCCCAAAAGGGCACATAATTAGAAATCCTGTTTGAAGTACAATTACCATCCATAAGAGAAGAAATCGATTGGATGTCAGTTTTCAAAATGGAAAAACTTAGTGTTGTTTTTCAAACGACATCCAATCTCAGCAAGCTAAATACCAGAGAAGTCTAACTACTAGAGTTTTAACAATTCAACAGACAATTAACAAACTAACTAAGAAAGCATAAAAATGGTTCGACTAGAATTAAAACAGACCAAGTTGTTTATGAAAGTTGCGAAGCCCTACTACCCCACACTTTAAAGTTTGTACAGTCCTCTGTGCATCAAACTTGAAGTGCTGCTCAGCTGAGTTGCTCACGATCTAATCATGAGGATGAAGAATGATGATGATAATGAAGATGGATGATGGTAGTTAGTGTGTGCCAAGGTTATGAGGATGAGACAAAGAGTGCAAAGTGGGTTGAGGAAGTGATGAAATGATGAAATGAGGGAATGGGGATAGGCTAGGGGTGTTTTTAAACATGAAATGTGGTGAGTGGCGTAAGGTGCGCACGCAGCTTACGAAAATGTGAAGTGGTGCTTGCTGGAAATTGGGATGCTGCGTGCGCAACATTATAGGCTACGCACGCAGCTTTGGTGCTCTTGAAATGTTGCGTGCGCAACATAGCAGGTTGTGTGCACAACTTGAGATGAAACATGATCAAATTTTCACCAAATGTTTTCAAATCTCATGCATCTAGCATGCAAAATCCTGTTCCTTTGTTCTTGCCATTCAATTCATTCCTTATTCATCATTTTTTTGAAGAGTTGGATCTATCTACACTACTTTCCTAATGTCCAACTCTTGTTTTGTTTGAAAACCAATCTTTTACAAACAACTATATACAAAACACACGAAAAGAGATAAGATTAGAATATGTTACCATGGTGGGTTGTCTCTCACCTAGCACTTTTGTTTAGTGTCCTTAAGTTGGAGATTGTTGAATGGTGGCTTCATTACTTCCACTTTGAGTTGTCCTTCACTAAGTGAGCATCCATACTCTTGTGGTGGTGAAGGACTTCCTTGAAGATCTTCAATTTTCCCAAAAGCTTGTCAAAGCTTGAACACTTCAATACCACCTTTTTCTTAGGTTCATCTTCTTCATGCTTCTTCTTTTTCTTTTCTTTCTTCCTCTCCAAGTTCAAGGGAACTTTCTTTTTCTTCTTCTTCAATTGAGGGGGAGCAATCCTTAACCCCTTTCCTTTGAAACTATCAGTTTTCAGTTCCTCAGATTCCTTTCCTTATGCACTTTTCAAAGACTTTATCTCCTCATTTCCAATTTGAAATTGACGAGCTTCTTTCTTTCGAGGCACTGGTGGACGAGTTAAGTGAAACACTTCAGTGGTATTTCCTATCGAAAAAGTGAAGATATCATCTTCATATTGGAGCTTGAACCCTGCTGTCTTCAGAAATGGTCTTCCTAACAAAACTTGAGGCTTTCCTCCCTTATCCCCCTTAGAAGGCATGATAACATGAAAATCAGCCAGGATTGTTAACTTTCCCACCTTTACCAAAACAATTTCAGCAATTCCGGCTACAACCACAATGCCAGCATTCGCTGTTGTAAAGACTTCCTTCAATTTCTTCAACAGACCAAGATCCAAAGTTTCATAAACTGTGTAAGGCATGACACTACCACAAGCTCCCGGGTCGCATAAGCATTTGGGAATATCAACCTCTCGAATCTTACAAGTAACTAATCATGGACCGGGGTCTTTGCACGTAATCGGTGTCTCGGGTTCCGCTACCTTGATCCCGCTGAAGATAGTGGCAATGAAGAATGTTTTGCCTTTGGTTTCCTCTTTAACAACTTCAGCATCAACCTCTTTTTCAGGTTCCTCCTCAACCTCCTCATCATCCGAATGATCAGAATCTGCTAACTTAGCCAATAATTCATATAACCAGTCTTCCCCATCTTCTTCCTCCTCTTGTTCATCGTTTTCATTGTGAACCATATTAATGCCCCCCTTGGGGTTTGGAAGAGGTTGGGATGGTAGTGGACTTGAGGTAGAAGGTTGAGATTGTGGGTTGATGGTTGGTTGATTGGTAAATTTATGGAACAACTCGGTGATATGGGAAAGTTGGGATTCAAATCTTTTTTGAGTTTCTTTTATCTCTCTACCTTCTTGTTGATAAGTACGAAGGGTCTCTTCATAGTTGGGTGGAGTAGCATTTGGTGGGAGGTATGTTTCTCTAATATGAGGTGGTTGGTATCTTGGTTTTTGTGGGTTATGTGGCTGGCTATATGTGTATGGTTGGTGGAATTGGGTTTGTTGCGGTTGTTGAGGTGAGTTCCATCAATTTTGCTGGTTATCACACCACCCTTGGGGCTATGTGTAATACTGCCTGTTGTTGGGTGGGGACTGCTGGTTCTCATAGAAATTGTGGGATACTGCAATAGTATGGTCTTCTTGCAATTGGGGGCATTCATCTGTATAATGTAAGTTGCATGAGCATATGCCGCAATGCTTGACCGACAATTGTTGAGAGATGTTGGCCTGCTATGTTAAGAGCTATGGGGTCACTTTCTGTCCTTCTTTAATCTCCTTTGACATCGCAGCTATATCAACCAAAGACTTTGCAAGGATGGTTGATTCAGATGGTGCGACTTCAAAGACACCCTTGGTAACAGTTGTGGCTCTTGTTTTGAAGTGCTGATTGTTGTCGGCCATTGTTTCGATCAACTCCCAAGCCTCATCCGGGGTTTTATTCATCAAAGCAACCCCACTAGATGCATCAATCATGGCCTTGTCGCTTGGAGTTAATCCCTTGCAAAAGTAGTTGATAAGGAGCAATTCCAGGATGGAATGATGGGGACATGAGGAAAACAACCGTTTAAACCTCTCGTCGTATTCATGTATAGTTTCCCCATGAAGCTGAGTGATTCCTGAGATTTCTTTGCGGATGGCATTTGTCCTTGATGGTGGGAAATACTTTTCAAGAAATCTTTTCTTGAATGCGGCCCAATCAGATGTGATGTCACCAGACAAAGTGTGATACCAGTCCTTTGCTTTGTTTTCCAAGGAGAATGGCAAAGCAAATGCTTTGACGGCATCTTCATCACCACCGGTCCTTCTAGTGGTGGCGCAGATAACCTCAAAATTCTTTATGTGCTTAATTGGATCTTCACCGGGCAAACCATAGAACTTAGGGAGCAGATTAATTAAGCCCGACTTCAACTCAAAATTAGCATTCAGATCCGGGTATCTAGTTGTCTGGTTTTAACGAGCCAGACTCACATCTCCCATGGTTTTCAGTGTAACTCTTGGGACATCTCCCATGGTGGAGGTGCCTGTATTAGAAGAAGAAGATATTTCAAAGTCAAAATCAGAATCAGATGAGTATGCAAAATTATTTTCGGATGCCAGCTTTTCGGTTTGAGAACGCAAATTGTTCTCAAACTCAATTCTATGCCTGACTTGCCTTGCACGTCTAAGGGGTTCTTTCAATTTTCGGGTCAAAAACTAGCAAGTCTGGGTTCGAATTTGACCTTAGCATTCAACGAACAATTCATAAATGGACATGATGAATAAACTACCAAACTAACAATCCTAAAAATCTAGAAAATTATCATATTTACACTATGAACATATTCACAGACAACCATAAACAAGCACACATGTTTTCAATTCCCCGGCAACGGCGCCAAAAATCTAACGGGTCCCCCAAGGCTGGTCCAGAATCCCTTAATTTTTCAAAACATGAATTCGTTGTAGATAGTTCCGAACCAACTATGGGAGTTGAGTAAAAATTTAAAAAGAGTGTCACAAAGCTTGCAACCAGTTAAAAAAAAATATCGAGTATTGAACTCGGGTCGTTCTCCCTAGGAATTGAAATATTGTGGCTCGTGAATGGTTGTAAAATTATTAGGGTTACAATGGTTGAGAGTTAAGAGCAAGAATAAGAAAGAGATAGATCTGATGATAATAAAGGGTGCTTGGTCTTGAGTTGAAGTATAATGTGTCTCTATGATCACCACTAATCCCAATTATGAATGGTTGTCACGTAAGGCACAAAGCCCACTCTGTCAAACGGTAGAATGGGTGGAATTAACCATGTTCCGAAAGTCCTAGGCATACACAATAACGTAGATCCTTGGTATTCGGCGAACTCGAATAACCCATCAAGTTCGCGTCGTTAAGGTTATCCCGTTATTGGCAGGGGCGTAGCGTCAACGGAACAGTTTTAACCCGGGCCTTAACCCATTCTTACCCTTAGGGATTAGTGGCTAAGATCATCCACACTTCAACCCATGACCAAGGCACAAGAACATTACTTCATAGTTATAAGAAACAAAATATCAAACACTTGGTGGGCATAACAGAGAAACATGGTAAATAACAAGAGAATTAGCAAATCAAGATGATCAATGAAGTAAATAAGCAAGAGAATTAACAATTATCAACAATGAACCAAGAAAATAGCAATAGATCATAACAAGAAATAAATTTCAGTAAGATGAAAATAAGAATACAAGAATATAAAAGCTAGAATTGAGAAATAGAGAAATAGATGAAAGAAACAAGTATAGATTGCATCAATTAAACAAGAGTAGTAATTAACAAGTATTCAAACATGAATTAAAGTAAAAAGTTTGGCTAGTGAGGGCTAAAAAATGAACGAGAAAATGAAGAACACTATGAACTAGAAGAGAGAAAATGAGAGAGATGAAAAACTCTCACAAATTCCTCCAAAACTATCTAAACTATGAATTAATCCTAATGGGTAGTGTGTAGTGACTAGAGTCTGGAGTCCCCCTTGTGCTTCAGCTGCTCTCCCTTTATATAGATTGAATTGGGCTTCATGGAGGCTTGGCCTTGGCCCCAAAACTTGAAATTCCAATTTTGGCATTCAATTTGGGTGTTTCTGGGGCTTAAGTTGTGTGGGCAACATTAAAGCTACGTGGGCAACTTGTGCCAGCAGCAATGTTGCTTGTGCAACACTGCAAAGCTGCGTGTGCAGCTTTGGCTAGCAACAAAGCTGCGTGGGCAACTTTGTGAGTTGCTTGTGCAGCTTTGCTAGCAACTTTACTAGCAACTTCTTCTCTTTTTGGCTTCTCTTCATGAATCATTTACTTCCAATGCCTTCCTTAGCCTTTCCCATGCATTTCTCAATTCCTAAAAACCTTAAATATACTAGCAAACATATCAAGGTACCAAGAGGGATGAGGTTCTACCAATTTCACTCAATTCTAAGGCTAATTTAGCATGTTTATCACAATTAGAACAAATATAGCAAAGGTTCACAAACATGGTTATTCACAAGCAATTATGTGATTTTAGATTGACAAACTCATCAATTATAACACATATTTTATCATGAAATATGGCTTCATCAATAATCCATCAAGTTCATCAAGTCATGGCCTACTCATCACTAGCAAAAGTCTAGCATCACCGGAAATGATACCAATCCGCTTCTCTACTTCATTCGAATCCTTAGGGATTAGTGGCTAAGATCATTCACACTTCAACCCATAACCAAGACACAAGAACACTACTTCATACTCATGGGAAACAAAATATCAAATACTTGGTATGCGTAGAAATCATCATCATGAATAACAAGAGAAATTGACAACCTAAGATAATAAATGATGTAGATCAACAATATAACTAATAAATATGAATAATCAACCAAGAGAACATCAATGGATCATGAGAGAAAATAATTTTCAGCAAGTAAACAAGAACACAAAATAACAATAATGGAGAATTAAGAGAATAAGATATGCTAGATGAAAGAAACAAGAAATAATTGCATTAATTCAACAAAGTATCAACAATCCAACATCAAAAAAGTAAATTTCAGTAATGGGTATGAGGTTTGGGTGCTGGAAAATAAAAGATAAAAATGAAGAACAAGATAGAAAATGAGAGAGAAAATAATTCTCTTCAAAAGACTCTAAAAAACTAACAAAACTATTCTCAATCCTAATGTGTGAGCTTATGCCTTGTGTTTCAGCTATCCCCTGATCATATATATCCAATTGGGCCTTCAAACAGGCTTGGCCTTGGGCTTGGATGAGAAATTCCACTTTTAGTCTTAAATTATTTTTGCTGTCAGACGCTCTCATGCGGCCGCATGGAGTAAGTGTGCGAATGCACGGGTCAACGAAACTCAAAATTATGTCTTCTCTACACATACATGCATGCGGACGCATGTAATAGCCATGCGGACGCACATAAATACATGCTAATTCTTGATGCTTTCAGGGACACGTGCGGACGCACGTAGCAGCCATGCGGTTGCACAAGTGCCATGTTTCCTCTTTTAGGCTTCTTTTCATGAATCCTTCACTCCTAATTCCTTCCTTAGCCATATCCAAGCAATTCTCAATCCCTAAAAGCATGAAATACACTAACAAACTAATAAAGGCATCAAATGGAATGAGAGTTTATAACTTCACATCAATTTTTTGCTAATTTAGCATATATTTATCCATCAAAGCATATATGAGTAATGATTCACAAATATGAAAATTCACAAGAAGTTGTATGGTTTTAGGTTAATAAATCCTCCTAATTATAGCACATATTCAATCATCAAATTGGGGTTTATCATAAGGAAACCTTCAGAATGAGATCATCATCAATAAAACTATCGTCGGAATCATATTCATTGCTTCAATTCAAATTCTCATTATCTATATCAGCAATATCTTCCCATATGATTCTCCATCCATATTAGCTAAGGAAACAAAATCAATTTTTGAAACAAAAGAAAAAAGAAATTTAATTTTATTATACTGACTTTACATCGTCACTCAATCACGTCACGTATCCCCGTAATTTTTGCAAAAAGCAATACAAAAAATTGACGTGTAAAACTCATTAATCAAAATTAAATTAAATCAAAAAGGAAAAGAAATGGAGTGAAGGATACGAAGAGTCCCCATCGAACATGGCTCTACGAAAAGATGTTCTGGATAAGAGGCGTTCTCAATTTGACCGTCATCATATTTATGGGTAAGAGGCCTTCGAGATTTGACCTCCACTCCTGCATGCACCAAGAAAAAAATTGAACAGTCAAAACAAACATTTGAACAACCTCGCAATCAAAGAAAAGAACAATATAATCAACAGTAAATTAACTTTATCCTACCCCAAAAAGTCATGTCTTTTCCGTGTTTCTAAAATTCTAGGTGGGGTGTTTGGAATGGCGTTGAGCCAACAAATGCTCACGTTGATGATAGAGGTGATCAACTGCGACTTAGAGTCGCTGGCTTTTTCTTTTATGCGAGAGTTTGATGCGAATGAGGATATGGAATGACAAAGTCGCATAGAAGGAGTACATATTGTGGTTTAAAATTGTAGCATATTTCCCGTACTAGTCTTGGTTGCATTTATTTCAATCACTTTTCCCATCCATATTAATTTGGGGTGAATCGACCTTTTCTCGAAGCCTCGAAGGATTCTCTAATGAAATTTTATTTTAGGTGTTACACATGAGTATTTATATCCTCATATATCCTTTCTGATTAAATATAAAATTTATTATTCTAATATTTGGACACCAAAATTAACTAATCATTAAAATCAACACTATGTATTTTTGTATTTTTATATGTATGTAAATAAATATAGCATAAATCACTCACCAAAACCAATTATTCATGCGTCAAATCAAAATCACTCACATCTTTCATTAATAAAAAACCTAGTTCTCTAATCGTAACTAGTGCTTCCTTTTCTATGTTGTACGTTCCCAACTCTTCACTTCAATGGTTTGTACTTTTAATATCTCTTCTCTTTTTATCATCCATCAATTCACTGCTTGATTTATTTTGTTTGAATTGTTTTATATATATACTTATACTGAATAGCTTTTTATTATAATCGAATAGGTGTTTGAAACTATATTATAAAATTTGATTATAGTCAAATAGAGTTAAGGTAATAATCAAATTAGAACTCAAATTAATGTTGAAAATCATACTACAATCAATTATAGTCAAACACACCCCAAATTGTATCACACAAATCCAATTATAATCAAACATATTCAAAGTAATAATCAAATTCAAGAATCTATATCAAATATAGAAAAAGCATACAAAAGGTAATAATCAAATTCAAATATTCAAATCAAAATTTAAACTAGTTATAATTAAATTATAATCAAACACTATCCAAATTATATCACAAAATCCAATTAAAATCAAATAATGTCAAATTAATAATCAAATTCAAGGATTCAAATCAAAGTTCAAACTTTAACTATAATCAAATTATAATCAAGCACACTGCAAAATATATTACACAAATTCAATTATAATCAAACACATTTAAGGTAATAACTAAACTTAAAAATTAGGGCAAGTTACTGATATATATGAAAGGGAGGAAGAAATTATCAGATTACATCATTTGCCAAATAATTATCCATTTGCACCATTTCGTATTTATAGAATCCGTGGCAGGGCATTATGGTTTAGAAAAAATAAAGAATCCGTGGTAGCCTGCCACTGATTATGTGAGAAATGTGTTACACATGATCCGTGGGAGGGAGCAGCTTATTTCAGTAACCATTATACCCTACCACAGATCTTGTTTATTTGCCTATTCCAACAACATCATTCTCTTTGGTACATTGATGTGTTAAATTTACTTATTTTTTTATAAATAGTTTGTATTATTTTTTACCTAATCAATACGTACAAGATTATCCATGAGATGAAAAATCATATATTTTTTTTATTATACCTACTATTATTTTTATTCTTGTATTATATAGGAATCAAGTACCAATAAATACATGCATTATATATTA